>BSBK01007765.1:0-200000 GCA_027943335.1 Chamaecyparis obtusa | reverse complement strand
TTTCTAAATTCTTCCTCAAGTCCTTTATATAGATAACAAGGTTATTGATATTATTCCTGATATTCTGACTGATGTTCAAGAGTGTTTTGGCCTCAAAAGCTGCTTGAGCTTTCACTTTTTCTATATTAGATAAGTTTGTAAACTCATTATCAAAAGTATTCATTACTTCCTTTGCTCTTTCCAGAGAGTCATCTTTTGCAATCTATGTAGTAATAATGCCTTGTAATTTCTTAGTAAGCTCCTTCAAGCATCCTTCAAGACTCTTTACTTTCTTATTCTTTCTAATGATCTTTTTCAAAGATGTGATTAGTTCCATCTGATCATCCTCATCTACTTCCTTTCCCAAATTCTCAATCATAGAACTAATCTGAGTTTTCGTGCCAGTCTCAGGTGTAAGATTGATTCCTTCTTAAGTGGGAACAGGTACTTGTTTTTCTATCACTTTAGGTTCTACAAATGTTTTCTTTGTTTTCTCTTCTCCTTTGGTAATCTCCTACTCTTCAAAAGCTGAATTGTCAATAATGTTTTCAAGATTCTTCAATAATTTATCATCACTATCCAAGGTGATCTTAGTTCCTTCTACATTCATGACTTTGTCCTCAATGTTTATGGCTGGTGGAGAGGGAATGTCCTCTTGTTCTGGTTCTTTTGCTTCTTGATCTTTAGATTTTGTTGCAACTGATGATTCTCTAGCATTCTCTGACATTACCTTAATAATTGCTTGCTTTGTTTCTACATTAACTTCTTCATATCTGCCTCCCATA
Source organism: Chamaecyparis obtusa (assembly GCA_027943335.1). Lineage (NCBI taxonomy): Eukaryota > Viridiplantae > Streptophyta > Pinopsida > Cupressales > Cupressaceae > Chamaecyparis > Chamaecyparis obtusa. The sequence goes on along the minus strand of BSBK01007765.1, from coordinate 199,236 downwards.
ATATGAATAGTTATCTTCTTGGTTCTCAAATGGGTGCTTAAAGCTTTCATAATTTGATTGAAGTGTGCTTCATCTCTCACAACAAAAAGTTTTCTTACAAGCTTTTCTCTAATAGCTATGTCCTCTTCTGATGCTCTCTTCTTCCTATTTACAAGTTTCTTGTATAAGTCATCGGGTATCTTACCCTGAATTGTGTCAAACTTCTTATCAAATAGAATCATATGCTTTACCACTGCATTTTCTAGATTTAATCTTTCTACATAATCATAGAGATCATAATACTTATTCATCTTTGTAAAGTCTCCATCTTGAATGATCTCCTCACTAACCTTTTCAATTCTACGTTTCTAGGTTTTCTTCTTAATAGAAGTGTCATCATCTTTGATTTCTGCAATTTTCCTTGGAACTGGTGGCACCAATGTTTTCTACCTCTTACCTGGTCTAGTAGCACTCTCTTTTACTCTTTTGCTAGGTGTAGAGGAGGTGGATCTAGTGGATATCCTTGCTTCTTGATCCTTCTCTATTACTTCTACTTTCACCTTAACTTGTGTTTCTCCTTGTTGTACTACAATTGATGATAAAGGTGGAACAGACAAAACTTCTTTTTGTCCAATATCTCTAATTGATGCTACTATTTGCTTGGCTACCAAGAACTCATTCTTAGTCATCGCTGTATCTTTTAGAATTTTCTTGATAGTACTCTCAACTTTTTTCTTTGATTGCTTCTCTTTAAGGATGGTCTTTGTAGAGTTGAAGTTCTCCTCAAAGGTTCCAAACCTATTACAATGAGTGTCCAACTTGCACTTAAGTAACCTGCTCACATACTCTTCTATCTCAATCGTACATATCTCATAGCCAAGAGGGTCTATGAACTCTATTCTAGGTTCTACTACTTTAATGTAAGTAAAGTCAGTATCAACCATGAAACATATCTCATTTTTATACTTCTCAACAAGAGACTTTGGGATCCTTGATCTACTTGTCACCACATTCTAAAATGTCTTGATTACCAACACTACACTTTCATTCACTTTATCAATAATATGCCTCCTATAAACTTTGTTAATCCTTTCCATTGTAGTTTGGCCATCATTCTAGTCATTTCCAATGGTGAATGGAAATCTTCTCAAAAGATGAAAAAATATATAAGTGATTAAGGATGAGAATCTAAACTGTGTATACTTAGTCTTCTTAATCTTTTCCAAATTCTCAAACAGTTTAATTCTTAGAATCTCACACATATCAACTTGTACTTTATCAACACACACCAGATAAGCTACATGTATCATTATAGCTTCCATGTCATCCTCTCTGGAGTTTACACAAAACTTAGTGGTTAGGATCTTGCACAAGTATCTGACATCATCTTGTTGAATCTTACTAATCACAATTCCTCTACCATTATAGGATGAATTTGTGTTGTCTATGGCTATTTTCCTCATGTTCTTCTCATTTAAAGGAATGGCTCTAGTTTTAGATAGTCTAGTAACTTCATGAATCAAATCAGTTGTGATATCTATCACTCTATCTTCTAACCAAAACCTCCCATTATGAATTCTACTTAGGATTATCTTAGTACATTCTTCATTATCAAATTCATACTATAATGCATACTTAATGATCTCATATCTTTCAAATGTTCAAATCCTTCTCTCAATGAAATTTCCTAATTGTAGATCATCTAATATTCCTTGGTGAAATCACTATCACTGATAGTCTCTAGTTTGCATCCAAGATAACTTCTAACATTCTCTAGATGTAAAACTTCATCTGGTATGGATGATAAAGCTAACCTAGGATCATCTTCCAAGGTTTATACTAGTTCCCTTTTCATCTTAGGTCTATTTTTATCTCTGACATTGTGAATCAAATAAACATCCATGATTTCCTCTAATTCCTTAACTAATTTAAAGATCTGCCAAGTAAAATACCTCGATTTCATGATTTAGGGCTTGCATAGATTCGACACAAAATTCTTCACCAAATCCTTGAAAAATTCTTCCAATCACTTCTCTTTGATCTCCTTAACACTTGAATTCACTTTGATGATCAAATAATACCGATCATGACCTTTTATTAATTTAATCTCACTTAGATTTGACATCACATTCAATTCTTTTGCCGCTTCTTTCCAAAAAGCTGATTCTGTTAACCTGCAAAACTTAAAACTTCTTGCGATCTCGTAAAACATAATATTTTTCTTTGTGCTCTTAACCATAGCATTAGAAAATCATATAATACCTTGCATTAACTGCACAAGACTCAATTCATCATATATCTACTTCTACACTAATCTAAGTTCCTATTCTACTGTAATTTTCATAAATTGAGTAATTTGAGATGGGTCAGGTAAAGATTCATTTTTACCTTTTAATACTTCACCTTCCTGATTACCTTCAATGTTGAATATGTCTCCTTGATCTATGATTTTGATAAACTTCACTTCATCTGAATTACTACAACATCCTTTTTTACTGTTACTTGCATCTTCATTTCTTCTTGCATGATTTCTAGGGTTAGGGTTAGGATGAAAAACTCTATTGTTCATTTTGCAAAACCTTATTGTATGTCCAATCTTGTTGCATATCTGATAAACAATTCCATTGTTTCCATATCTTGATCCAGGTTGATTGATCTATGATCTGCGATTTCTAGCAATGTGTCCAACCTTATTGCATCTATAACATATTACTCAATTTCTTCTATTCATATCTTTAGTAGGTTTCTTATCTGCATTGTTAGTATTCCTAAACATTCTACTACTATTATTATTCTCAATAAATTTAGGTTTCTTGCATTCAATAGCTCTATGTCCAAAACCATGACAATTATAATGATAACCACTAAGGGGTTTGAATTGCTTACCTGGGCAATCTCTCTTCATATGACCAATAGTATTACAAGAAAAACATCTACCTTTGAATTCTCTTTGCATACCTTTGGGTGATTCCTCTTACTTAGGTGGTTCTTCTTCCTTAGGTGTATCTTCAGATTTGTTAGTCTCATCAGACTTCTTCTCATCTATACTTTCAGATATTTTTAGATCCAGTTCCTTGCTTTCTTCATTTTTTTTGAATGTGTTGAATCCATGACCAGTTTTATCATAGAATGGTTTCTGATAAGATATTTGGTCATCAATCTTCTCAATAGTTGAATATAGCCTTTCAAGTTGTTGTTTGGATTAGATCAATTCACCTTTCACAATTGTATTGTATTTCTCAAGTTCATCATACTGCAAATTGACTTTCTCAAGTTCAGATGTTACTTTACCAAGTTTAGATTTTAGTCCTTCATTTTCAGTCTTTAGACTTTCATTCTCAGATTTTAGATTTGCTTCATTCTTTCCATTTCCATCTTTTAGACTTAGCTTCAAATTTTCTATCTTCAGTTCATGCTTAAGGATCTCATTTTCTTTTTCTAAATTGTCATCACAATGTTCAATAAAAACTTCGGATTCCTTTTCAAATTTCAGATCTTCCAACTTTTTTTTTAGTTTCTCAATGAGGTTCTTTGCATCATCATATTTTCTTTTCAGAGTGTCTCTTTCATTAGTAAGCATATCAATCTGTTCAAGAGATTCTTCAAGATTCTTTTGTAGTTGATCCATATCCATAGAAATCTTACTCAAGCTGCAAGGCTTTCCTTGAATGATTATTTTTTGAGTAACTAAGCTCTGATACCAACTGTTAGAAATAGGGAATACTGAGAGGGGGGGGTGAATCAGTATTCTACAAACTTTTACTTTTTCCCAATTATGGATATAACAAATAATATTAATGCATACATAACATAGAAAGCTAAATAATGTGCATAGAAATAAAACAAAAGAACTCATAACACATTATTTGTTCTCGAGGAAACCTTGGCCAAGGGAAAACCCTGGTGGGGATGGTACCCACAAAGATCCACTAATCAAAAGTATCATGTTAAGGATGTTGACCCTGTTAGGAGTCTATTACATGAATATAGTTCTTAGTCCTGATTAAGGGACTATAGGCCTTGTTAGAAGCCTCAACCCTATTAGGAGTTGGCAGTACAAAATGTGATTACCAGATGAGCCCACTGCCCAAACAAGTAATATATAATATTTACTAATTACAAAAATAGGTCAAGGTACATAGCCTTATATTGCTTGCATCAATATCTCTTTGCTACTCTTTCACTATTGCTATTACATATACATCATATATCTTGCATCATATCTTCTTCTTTTTTCTTACAATTTACATTTACATTTATACAAGTTATTAAGGCTAATAAATTTTCAGTCGGCTACCATATTACAAAATAAATTTACCCAAGGGTTAACATCTAGGATGTCATCCCTTTATATTTTTAAGTCATTATTTTGATAAACAAAATAATCCCTTAACTCTTTATCAATTATGTCTTCATATTTTGTCCTGTTGGCTTGACACTGTCTTTAGAAAAATTGTCATAACTTCTTCCGTACATGTCGTACTATCTTGCACTCTGAGGTGAGTCTTCAATAGTCACCATAGAGTTTATGTTCAAGTGTACAAGCACTGAACTTACTCCAATCAACATCACAAACCAACATTTTCTTTAGGTTCACTGGTAAAAACACATTGTCTCATACTTAGACAATTTCACATTGTGCTCTAAGATACTAGCTCTCTGACCTGTGCGATCTTCATGTAGATCATATGTTTCCATAATGACAACATCTATGTAACCAACTCAGCCAAATTGCCAACAACACACACACACACATATATATATACATATATGTACATACACATACATGTATACATACATACATATATATACATGTCATGTATACACATATACATGTGTATATATAGGTGTATACAAATATATATGTGTATACACATATAAACATAGATATATATTTGTATACACAAAAATATACACATGTATATATATATATATGTGTGTGTGTGTGTGTACACATATATACACACATATACATGTATATATATGTACACATATATACATGTATATATACACATATACATATACATATATGTACACACATATACATGTATATATGTACATATGTATACATATATATATGTGTGTGTGTGAATTTTGTACCTAGATGTAGACACAACACTTCAGTAAAATATTAGAAGTTACTAAAAATTAAAATCATGTAATGAAATGGAAACTAAACTAACTAGGTGATTTACTGCCTTCTAGTAGATGCGAGTATGATATTCTTAGATCAAACTGAGACCAGTGACACTGCAACACCTAAACAAAATATTTGAATGTAGAAGATGGATACAAAATGAATGCAGATTTATTCTATATTTTTGTATTTTCTATGCAATTATAATGAAAGAAACTAATATGAAACTAATCTAGATGAAAGTGATATGATATGCAATTGATCTAAAAATGATATGAATGCTCACAAACAAAGGAAAATCTCACAACAGCTTGGATTCACAAAAGACGGATTCTTCGATCACCAATTCGCCAGCGCGAGGATGCAATTTTGTGGATCCTTTTAGAAGAGCTGAAGCCTTGATTTTATAGAAATCCAGGGCTTTGAGGGTGCATGAGAAAAGTCATAAATCACTCTTGATGAACTCAGGTTGATTTTTGAGGCAACAAGAAATCAGAGATGATTAACTCACATAATTATGCAAAATCATGCAAGAATAGCTTTTTAACTCAAATCAGAAGTTTAGATCAGCTTTGAACTCAAAATAGATATTGAGTTTCCAAAAGTTAACAACTTGCATTGATTTCCTGATTTTGAGTTTAATTGCTCTTTGAATGTGCACAATTAATTATGAATTAATTAAATAAATAAAGTGATTTATCCTCAACTTAACTGATTTTTGAATTAAAATAATTGATTTATGGGTTATCAATTATTAAATCAAACTTTTATTCGAAAACTATATCATTAAATTTAACAACTGACTTTAATTAATTAAATAAGAATTTAATTAATTAGCCATAATATTTTTTATTTATTGTCAAAATTAAATAATACAATTTAGGAATAAATGTAATTAAATTTAATTAAACAATTAAGTGGCAGTATTAAGTCTAATTACTTAAATATTTAGAATATTCAATTAATCAAACTTTAGGATAAATTATCTTTATCGCTAAATAATCATTAAATTAAAGATAATTAAGATAAATAGGAATATTTCTAAGAATATTCCCCAATGCATAATTTGGGATTATCAATTAAATTCGATAGTGTGCAGATGTGCCTTAGGTTAGGACTTCGATGTCAATTTCATTCGATTTGTAGATGTAGGAGGTTAATGAACCTATAGCCCATTTTTGGGGTATTACATTTTGCCTCTCTTTGAATTACTGTGCGAAGTGCAATGGTTCAAAGATAGTCTATGTATGATAAAGAATTTGATTTGAAAGATTAACTGATTTCGAGATAGAAATTGATTGAAAGATTGAAAGATTAAAGATTTGAGATTTAGATCCTGAATGACCAGAGATAATGTTAACTACAGCAACAATGAACTAGTGATTATGAAAAAGAGCCAAAATGCTAGATTCTGAACCTTATGATTGTGAAGAAGTGAGTCACCGATTCTAGACCTGAATGTCCTTGTATGAATCACATTGGTATCACATCCTAAACCAATTAGTTATGAAGAAACAAGGAAATGACGTAAATGAACCATTGGTTACGAAAAGTTGATACAGTTTACAAGATAGATTTAGGATACTAGATTGATATGGATCTTGATGAATCTGATATACCCCAGAGATAATAGATTTACCCTGAGCGATGAGGACTTTAGATGAATCAGTAACTAGACATGGTTGTTGTCATGATCACTTTTATTTTCAGATTTAGATTTATAGACTTTGAATGATGTGTAATACCATGCCCCCTTTGGGATTAAAATTGAAATTTGACAAGAAAAGTCAGCGTTATAGTTTAGAAGCATGTTAATTGATTTGAGAAGTAGTTGTGCACATCCAGGAACATGTTCTGCATCCTTTAGAGGTCCTGAAGACCAAGTTTGACTAGTTTTGAGCATGATTTGACCATAGTTGACCATAGTTGAAATTTTGATATTTTGATGTAAGATAATCAATTAAGTTGAAAAATGGTTTTCTGTGATGATTAAAGGTCGATTATGCAAGCAGTCAGACATCTTGGGTCTAAAATTTTTAAATCATGATTTTGACATAGTAAATGATCTCAAATTTCAATTTTAATCTCAAAAATGGGTTCAGAACATCGAAATTAGCTAGGGGTGCAATTTTCATGAAAAATGGAGCACTTTTGAAAATTAGACCAAAAGCTATATAAAGGCTGGAAGGGTCATTTTCAATTCATTATTGACCATTGAATTTTGAAACCTTGTGCATCCCTTTGAGTGAGAGAATGGTAGAAATGAAGGTACCTGTCAGTTCCTATCAATTTGAGTGCAGCCGCAAACACCAGAGATCTCAACAGTATGGACATCCGGTAGGTGGACCTCTGTGCCTCTCTGAAAATTCAATTTTTGCATGTTTATGTCATTTTTTGTACAGTTTTTATTTTGAAATCTCGCATGCATGAAAAATCATATGATTGTCCTTTGTGACTTGTATGACTTTATAATTTCATTTCATTTTTCATATGAGAACCCCCCAAGACTCGTATGAGAGGGACCCAAGAGTTGTACAACATTTTGTTGGGTCCCTCCTCTATCATACGGGAAGCCTTAGAAACTCGTAGAACTATGTTTTGTCATATGATACCTTGTAGAAACTCATATGAGTTTCAGTGCCAGTCTGAATTGTCGTATGGGAAATAGTGAGCTTAAAACTCCATCTTAGGTCAAAATTTTATTTTTTTTATTTCTTAGGCTGATTGCTGAGCTTTGAATGTACCTTCTAAGATAGTGAACTATTCAATTTCTATACTGTTAGCCTATTTTTCAACCAAATTACTAATAGGATTCCCCATTTCTATGTTGTGTAGGTTACATATCCCGATGTTCATGTGCACATTTCTCATCCTACTACTCAGAGACTTTGTGTATCACTGCCTAACCCTATGAGGGTACATCTTGCTTCTTGTGGGTTTGATTATCTGATCCAATAACCTGAGATTAGGGTAAACCATGGAGACTACCCTGATAGAGAGGTTTCATTCTGAGACCCAGACTTTCCACTTGTAGGCTAGAGAGATCACTCTCACACCTGAGGATATGTACAGGATTCTGTGTATACCATTCCATGGTCAGCATCCTGATTACGTGAGTTCGGGGAACTCAGGTTTACTAGCATTCAGATGTCTTTTCAGAGATGATACACAACTGACTACTTCTATTTCTTGGGAGACCCTTGTACAATGCTATGGGAAGACCCATAGACTAGAGTGCATTATTACTGGGATGAGAGGAGGCATCATTATGTCTGACCATGAGCAGAACTATCTATTGATGGGCTGGGCCCCGATGGTGGCATAGTTGATGGCTACTCCTTCTGAGTTAGCTTGGGGTTAGTGCATGCTTGCACATATGTTCTCTGAGATGCATGAGATCATGTATCAGGAGGGAAATTATTTTTCTTCCAGTGCACTAGTTCTTCAGATATGGGCCTAGGAGCACATCCTAGTTTGTAGACCAGTGTGTCAGTCACAGCTCTAGCCATAGGAGCCGGTGATTTATACTTATTCAGGTTATGTTACACAGGTCCACATGGGCCATACAGAGTACTTCAGGTAGTTCCTAGATGATATGAATTTTGTAGTATGGAAACCATATCTTCTTATAGAGGCCTAGCCTACTACCAAAGAGTAGTTCAACTATTTTTGTCAGAGCCATGTATTGATTAGGTGATCCACATCTATTATAGCGCACTTCCTTATTACCAGGGTATGGAGGTAGTATGGAATCATCTAGGATGCACCATAGGAGCATGCTACCTATGCACAGATTCTGAGAGAGCTTGGATTAGGATGGGGCCCTCAGCTATCATATGCTCTATGTACACAAGAGTATAGTGGTATAGTCAATAGAGACTAGGATTATAGAGCAGATGTGCTAGATGCTGGTGTCATAGATGGTTTTATTGCATGGGTTGCAAAGAACTTGATATATAGGTTCTTGGATTCAACAAAGTTGATTCCTTCCATGGAGGAGGCCATGGATGTTACAGGTGCCCTTGCAGGTTGAGGATACAGGTGTGCACAGGCACAGATACCCTAGCCTACACCTCCTAGGCCAAGAGTAGTGGTGATACCACAGAGACTAGCTAGACATACTAGACCACCTCCTCACCCGACTAGTTCTTTAGTAGGTAGACCAACAGGTACTTCTAGGAGACACACTAGAGGAGAGAGTGGCACTTTGGGTAGTGTGAGCATAGAAGATGATGTACTTGCAGTTGAGCAGGTTGTAGGTGGTGATGGTCCTAATCCATTACAAGGTGACACTGAGTTTGATTTAGGTGCTAAGGTGAGACATCATAAGGCATGGAGAGCAGAGACCATAGAGTAGCCAATGTTAGATACTGAGATGCTAACGACTGATACTAATCCTATTGTACCACTTACTCCATAGGAGGTTGTTAGGAGACTCAAATTATAGGTTAGGGACCTGAAGGTACGGAGTGCTCACTGGGAGGAGAGATTTCTTGTGGTAGATAGACAACGGTCTAAGCTTCATGAAGAGGTTTTTAGATTACAGACAGAGGTGACACATCAAACCTCATGAGCTACCTATTATGTTTCTATGTACTATGTTGTTGTCCTAGTTTCTTAGAGAGTTCCTATGTACTCTTAGTATATGATAGCATCAGAGGGAGCCAGAGCACCCAGAGCCAAGGCAGTGCCAGATGCACCACCACCACCTCTACTAGATGTAAAGGATCATGTAGACAGTTGATCTATCATGATATGTTATGATATTTTTTCTCTTTTGATTTTAATACTGTTCTGACTTCTGATAGCTCACATGAGCTCATTCTTTTGTACACTATGCTAGTAGTGCACCCCTGACTAGTTCAAGTTTTATGATATATATATATATATATATATATATATATATGAGATTGATATTTTGGTTATGACTTCATTTGTACTTGTCATGTTTTGATTTATGATGATATCATGTGATGCTTATGCTATGAGTAGTGTAGAATGTATGTATGGATTTATGCAATGCAATGATTTATTTCAAATGTATGAATGTTATGCAAATGTGATTGATTATGGAAAGTATATGTATGGAGATATATGTAATGAAATAGATGGAATGAATTATTATGAATATGTAATGTAAATGCAATGATACACATGATATGTTTTGTAGCTATTGATGAAGACAAGTACTCAGTCTTATGTCAAAAAGGATATTTAACCCAGGATGGTAACTGCTTGCGGTTTGATGAAGAGACCTTCATGTTAGGTTTCAACTCTTTGTTAGATTTGAAGATGTGATTAAAGAATCATTTAAGTATTGAAGTTTATCCAACCATTGTGAGATCATGCAAACATGTACAATGCAAAGAGATGTGTAGAATGAAATGCAACTTAAGACCTAGGACCTAGTCACTGATCATGTGTCGGTCATTTGTCATCATTGAATTTTTAGGTAACCGGATAAATCAATACAATGCCCACTAGTTATGAAACCATAGACATATGAATATCGATTTGTATGCACAAGAATCAATACAACACCCACTGGTTAGGAAACCATGGACATATGAATATTGATTTTATTTTCAAAATGTCAGATTAGATATAAGCACCAAGGCACAAACACCATGATGACCTGAATATATGTCCATTTTGATATAGCAATTTATATAAGCATCAAAACATAAATGTTGTGTTGACCAAAATATTCCTTGTGGTACAAACACATCAAAAATTCAAGAGATTATTCTAAATCCATTGTGAATTACCCGTAGTGACCCTTTATTGTTCACCTCCTTAGGAAAGATTGCATTTCATAGTAGGAGAAAGAACTCACTCAAAAAGACAATAGTTAGATCAAACTTTCTTGAATTTTTTGGATAGCAATGGTCGAGGTACTCATGGCCATCCAATTCAAGATAGAGGCTCTTACAGAAGGACACCATTTCAATCCAGAATTTCCAAAGTTATTAGATTTTCACATACAAGAAGAAAAAGAAGAAAAGATTATGCCCCTAGTCATCACTCCCTAAATCTTGTAAAGGACATCATTGAAGAGCTTAAAGGACACAATATGCAGAAATCTCAATGTGAGTCATTAAGGATACAAGGAGACAAAAGCATGTAAAAGAATAGATTGTTTTCAATTTGTGTTTGATTGCATTGTTGTAGATGCAAAATCCTTTCTAGAGAGGAGATAGACTAACTGACTCGAATGAAGCTTCAAAGGACTTTGACTAGATATGACACATCTAAAGTATACTAGAGACCATAGGATATGACATTGATTGCCCCCAATTTTGAAACATTGATAGGATACAGACATTTGAGCTGATTGGTGTACAGAACAACTTTATTGAAACAAAGATATGCAAAAACAAACCAAGAGATATGTACAAACTAAAGCAAGACTAAAAGTTGGGAAAGACCAAGATTGCACTGATAGATGGAGCATTTTGAACAAGTGGCACCCATTTTCTGAGTTTTCACCATCTTGGCAGAGATTCTATTTTTTCTAGCAAGGTGCTTGTTTCCAGGTTTTCGCCAAGACACTTTTTCTTTTTCTTATTTTTTTTGTATTTTTCATTTTTTTCAATTTTTTTGTACTTTTTATATATTTTTATTTTTTTTGTGAATCATCAAAGTTCCTATTGCTAATTTTTCACCAATATGTTCATTTTTTAGGACTTTTTAAGATTTTTAAGATTTTTTCAAGACATTTTACCATACATTGAATGCCTTAGGCATAGAATTTCTTTAGATGGAGAATGTTGATTGGTTCTTGGAGCTGTTCTCCTTCAGTCATTGAGAGTTGAGAGGCTCCAGATCCAAAAGTAGCAATGATAACAAAGGGACCTAGCTAGTTGGGTTCAAACTTCCCCTTGCACTCTCTATTTGATTGATTTTTAGGATGCTTTCTCAAGACTAGATCGCCAACCTGAAATTCTCTGTGTCTGACTTTCTTGTTGTAGCCTCTAGACATTCTCTTCTGATATACTCTGAGATGATCATATGCTGCTTGTTTTCACTCATCTAGTAGTTTAATTTCTTGTAACCTAGACACTCTATAGTCATCATCAATTACTAGACCATGCATTCTGATTCTTAGTGATGGGACTTCAACCTCAATACGTAGTACCACTTCAGACCCATAAACTAAAGTGAAAGGTGTAGCCCTAGAGGGCATTCTAATACTTGTTCTATAGGCCTAGAGAGTTGGATTGATCATGAGATGCTAGTCTTGTTAGGGATTTTTCTTCAATGAATCAAATATTTTAAATGATTACTTGAAACTAGGCTCCTTGAAACTAATTCAAACAAGAGAAAGACCTAATTGCTGAGGATTGGATAGGATCCTCCTTCATTTTTGAGCTCCACATACTTAGGTAGGTATTACCATTTGATGATTATTGATTACACAGTATTATATAAGTGGACACTAATTTTCTATTTATCCTTCTAATGTATCAATCTATAAAACACTCTGCATCTGACTAGGATCAATTTGATGCAGAGCTTAACCAAGAAAAATATGATTGCAAATACAGCAAGGATCAGTGCTTTAAGGATTCTCATCCCTCTTCCTTTTAAGGAGGGGCAACCTAAGTGATTCTCTCTTTAAGGAATCAAGAAATAAGAACTGTACGATTTAGGCACAGTCCAATCTGTTTTGTGCAAAACAAAATGAAATGAAAAAGTAATGGTTAATGATATGAAAGTTTCAATTTTTTCCCTTTGAGAAATATGAAAGATAAAACTATAAGAAACAAAAACTAAACCGGTGCCTTATCCAATGGGAAAAAGAAATTCAAATGCAAATCAAGAAGATAATTTCAAAAGAAATACAACAGTATGGTTTACATACTATCTGCAAATTCAAATAAATTGCCTTACAAATTACTTTGTTAACCAAACACTGTTATCATCAACAATCCTTACAGATATGTTTACCCTTTGAAATGAATTATGAGAAGTTTAATTCTTTCCTTGAAAGAAACTCATAATCAATTAAACAAGTTGCTTTACAACTAATATATTTTAAATGCCTAACATATAAACATACAAGAGTACAACATAAAGGTAAAGAGACAACAACAATATATGGCAGAAGTTGTGGTGTATTTGTATTAAAATCAACTTTCCAATTACATTCAAAATTCAATTACTCAGAAGGTCAGACACAAAATTTAGAAGTCTCCTTCAAAGCAATTCTGTTCAATTTTTTCTATTATCTTCCACCCTCCTTAAAAATGATTTTTACAACACTATTTATATCTTCCTTCAACCATCTTGGAATTCTCTTATCAATGAGAATGACACAAGCTTCAGATGGTTGAAAACCCTAACCCTAAAAGTATAAGAGACAAATCATAAAAAAAGAAATACAACAAGCCCTCAGGCGGTGGAAAGACAAAATTTTCTTGGACTATCCTTCATCTTTGATCGCTTTGAAACTAACACCTTTGTCTGCAAGTATTCATGATAGCTTCTTAAGTTTTTATGAGATATGGTGACCGCCATTTTAGGCTAACCTACACCATTCTTAAATGATAGCTTATCATCCTTGTATTCTGAGCTCAGGTGTCAAGTATTCCAGATGTCCTCCTTACTCATCATCCAAAATGTCCAAGTCAACTACAGTGGATATAACTTTCTTGGGCTTTGTTAGTTCATCCCATGCAGTTACTTCTTTCTCTGATGGCCAATTAAAGTCTCGAATGAGCTGTAGTTGTGCTTTTTGTCTTTCCCACCTAGAATTTTTAATTTCTTTGACATCTATTATGAACTTGGTGAGATCTATCTTTTCCTTAATAGCTTCATCCAGGGTTTTATTGAAGCTCTCCAAATCAACATTATTCTCCTCACCTAAAAATTTCTCCTTCCTAGGCAATAAAACATCAACATCTGACCTCCAGTGATCAAGGCTCTTTATGACTCCATCCTCATTCTTTATAGAAGGGATAAACTTATTGGTACAAGAGTTGAGCATGGCTATCTTAGCCTCAATCAAATTCACCTTACCTTTAAAAAGTGGTAATATGGCTTTAATTCTACCTATCTCCTCACCAACCCTCACAACTATCTCTGGGATATCACTTCTCAAAGATTGAGAAAATGCCAATCTCTCAAAAAGTGGTGCTCTAACAGACCAAGTTGCATGATACCAGCTCAAAATTTATACATAGTTATCAACTTCTATCTGCAATTTTGGCAACTTGCTATAACCATTAAAAACAAGATGAAATTTATCTTTAATTACATTTATCCTATGCTGCAGAATATCTAACAGGGCCTGCAAGATAGCCTCATTCTTCTCCTCATTTGTGTTCTTCAATTCTACAACCACCTCTTCTTCTCTCATTCATTGTGCCTCAATTAATATAGGCTACACAGGAGGTGCAGGGGCCACTATAGGAGCATTAATGATCTGTTGTTGTAATTCTTCTGCATGTTTTTCCAATGCCTTCACCTTTATTATGTGCAAATCCCTATCTTTTAAAAGGGCACTATAATCATTCCATAGAGCACCATACCTCTCTGACAGATGCTTCATTTTATCTTCATTTCACTTTGCAAATTGGGTCAATACTTGAGATATCTCTAGGTCCCCTGTATTGTGGATAGACCACACAATTTTATCCCCCTCCAATTCTACTTTGACATGAAAAATTTGAGGATTCTTGTCCTTAGGGTACAAACTCCACATAGCTAATGCCTAATTTTTTGGGCTATACCCAAATCCTTTTATTATATCCCCCACTTGGGTCTCTAAAGACAAAGTCACATCTTCCTGTCTCTTTATTTGATCTATGATGAAATCATAATACAAGTTCCACCCAGGTACAAGTAGCATATTGCTATCTTTAACCATCTACCTGGATTCTTCTAAAGTAATGGTCTCAGACTCAGGGTCATATTGTCTCAAAGTTTGTATTGCCTCATCAGGCAATTGACCTTCTTCTAAAATCTAGATAGTTGAGGCCACTTGTTTCTTCTTGTGCACTATTAAGAAGCTTTTGAATTCATCTGACTTAATGAAATTGTCATCCTTCAAAAAGGCATCTTTCTCTATCATCCTCTCATCTTGGCCAAGGGCCAAGGGTAGCTCAACATCTTTAGTTTCAAACCTTTATTTTCTCTTTGCTTCTCTTATATTCTTTATTATTTGGTGATGATGGGCACCAGTTCTTGTAAAAAGGGCACTCACTCAATCTCTTTTCCTTTCAAAAGCTCCCTAGTCAGTAACCTCTATTTTTTATTAAGGGGCTTAGAAGTATCCTCAGAGCTGGGTAATTCACTAAGGTCAATAGTTTCATCTCCCTCTCTAGGCCCTTTATTCAATGGTTTCTCCATAGTGGGTGGGCTATACACTAGGTAACCATCATCACTATCATCTTCATACTCAGAATTAGACTAGGCTCCCTTACCCTTATTAGTTTCATCAATTAAATCCTTCACGGCTCTCACCAATGTGTCGAATTGATCCATCATCTACTCAAGTCTTTGGCGGTAAGGAAAAGTGGGAAAGAAACCCTGAAACACCAATCCCTTTCTTTTCAACTATTTCTCAATATTAAACAATTTTCCTAATTGATATACTCTCTTCTCTACCTCATTATCCTCAATGATATTTCTGATGACATCTTCCTCTGGATATTCCTCATGTTTTTTATTGAAAGGAATGCTAGGAGTGTAATATCTCCTTGCAGTGACCATGAATCCCTCTGTATCCACATATCTATAGGGTGCTGCATACATCTTGAACTTCTCTAACCATTCATTTACCTTATTGAGAGCTCCCTTTCCTATTGTGGGATAATGCACCTTAAAGTGCCAAGGTGTGAAAGTCCCTCTTCTATGGGGATCCAAGTGTTCCTTATCAGTCAACATAAGTTGCTAGATAAATTCTAAAAATGCAATCCTAGGTGGGACAAAGAATGGTAGTAGATGGGGAGGCTGAGGGCATCCATAAATCCTGATCATTGTATAACCCTTCTCATAGAAAATATCTCCCCAATTATGACCTTTGGTCCATTTATCAACAAACTGTTGGTGTCTTACCAACTGCAGGACCTTGGTGCATAACCTTGTGCAATTAACTCCCAAACTCTAGAGAATGGGGTATACAATCCAATTTTCAAAGGCACAAAAATCACGCCTTGGACATGAAGGACTCCAAATCCCCAACCAAAACTGCACTAGATTGGGCTACCCATTCCACACCATTTGAGGCTTGAGATCATTTAAATTTATGAGATCATAATTATGGTACAAGATAAGGTGCATCAGCAAGGAGTAGTGCAAGAACTTGGGTATGGAACCAGGTGTGAAATTCTTCAAAGACAACAAACCCTCATGCATTCTATTTATCACATATCCTATATAATCATATCCGTGACTCACAAGGTAGTTCTCTGAATCCATGACTAGCATTAAAATATCAGAGGTAATCCTATCTGGTCTACCATCAACTCCCAAGACCTGGCATAACCCATATGCAATGTATTTCAAATAAAACTAAAGATCCTTGTAATAATATGGAGTTGACCCACTCATAGGTACAATGTAGTTTCTATTTTCTTTGGAGACATGGCTCTTAATCTCCTTAGAGACCAATACAACCTCTCGAACATATCTATTGGCTTGGGCTTGTAGGTCTTTCTCAGTAGCCATAGGGATGTGAATTCCAAATGCCTTCATGAATGAATTTCAGTCTAGGGTAACTAGAGGAGAACCATCACCTTTTCTAATGGTTTTTGAAAGGGGGTCATAGCACTTGGATAGCATAAGTAATGCATCCACATCTAGGAAAACCTTAGGAACAATTAATTTGGCTAACCCTAATGTCCAAGGGTTTGAGACTTGAACTGAACTATCATGATTCTTATAAAAATACCCAAATAAACACATGCCTGTGACCTCATGAGTCTTAGCATCTTTTCTATAAGCTAATTCATCCATAAAATAGTCATCACTAACCTTTTTGTTTTTTGACGATCCAGGCAAGAGAGTGAGGAATTCATCTGAATAGCTTTCTTTCATCTTTTCTTGAGACCCTCGACTAGTGGAAGCTCCACCTACTATTGCTTTACTCATCCTAACTAACAACTGGAAGCCTTCTACAAATCTCTGGTCACACTAAAATTTTGGAAAAGCTCAGAAAACTTAACGCTCTGTATTCTTCAAAATACTTCGTAATCCTCCAATGAGTAACATCTAACTATTTTATTCTGTGGAATTGAATGCACCACCTTGTCTAACACTGAAAAGCCATCGAAGATGTCACTTCTACCATTACTCAGCATAAATGAAACTCAATTCACTAGTCGTAGCTCAAGAAAATGACAGCTAATCAAATTTGATTATTTAGAGACCTAGCGACTTGAGAGAAGTCTCATAGTTGTTAATAATGTTGGCACCTTTTAAAATGTTTATGAGATCTGGTGACTAAGAGGGCTCTTCGTAATCGCTAAATAATTTTGCACTTTATGAATTCATTATGAGATTAAGCGATCACCACAAGATTTTGATCTAGAGACTTAGTGACCATAGTCAGTCTCTTTAGTCCATCTTTTAATTTTTTATTTGGAGATCACCTGACTATAGTGTATTTCTTAGTCACAGATGAAATATTTCTCTTCACGAGATCACATGACTAAGATTAATTTCAACTTTTATTATGAGATATGGCAACAATAGGCAAACTCTTAATCACTGAAAGCTTTTCTTAACCTAAGTTTGGTATCAAGACTTTGTGACCACCACAAGATCAAGATTAAATCAACAGCTAAGAAGATGCAATTTACTAACCTTTCTTTTAACTCAGCACAATCCAAAGATCATGTGACTATATGTATCTCCTAGTCATGAAACACTTTCTCTAACCTTGGTTAAAACTAGAGACTTGGAGAATACCTCAACTCTCTAAGTCACTGAATCATTTTCTAAACCATACTTCAGTTTCTAAGATTAAATGCCATCCGTTGATCAAATCTTCATCTTACGGTTCATACTGAGTCTTCCGATCCTTTATAACTTAATTGCCGCATCAGGAGACCTGGAGAGAATTGTGTCACTGGATCACTGACCGCTTGGAGAATAACCACTATATCAGGAGACAATGCAACCGTTAAAATGCCAAGTCACTGAATGATGGAACTAACAACATGAAAACTTGGAGACTTAGTGATCAACATAGAATAAGACTGCACATTTATTTAGAGACTCAGTGACCAAAGATAAAATCATTGTCGCTGAAAAAAACTTCGCTTTAAAAATTCATTCAGAGACAACCCAACCAAAGGTAATTTTAACTCAAAGATGGCATGACTATAGTTGTTCTCACAAAATTTATCATAGCAGTTGCTAGATCTCAAAAAAAAATATAGAGACTTAGAGACTAAAAGCAACTGCTAGATCATTTTAAAGACAAAGAATATTCCAAATTTGTTTAGAGGTTAGGTGACAAAGGGTTTTCGGGCAATCTCTAGACTTTTAGGAATATGCCAACTTCTTTGGGAGACTGAGTGACTAGCTGAGGAAATATAAAGTGCACATGCCTTTAAGAAGTTTTAAGTGACCTGATAAATTAACTAGAGAAAAGAAGGCCAATAGGTGAAACTAGGGCTTTTTGGATTTTTTAGGGCAAAGGGTCTAAAACCTAAGGTTATTCACCTAGGACTAAAATTTTTACAAGAGAGACCAGACAAGAACTCAAAATTTTGATCAGGAAAACACTGAGACCAGAAATACTACCAATAGTGGCTCTATCTAAGGATGTTTAAATGAAAGTTTAAGCAAGGACCACAGATCTCTGGGACAGCAGAACAAAACCGGACTAACCTAAAATAGGAACAGAAACACATGACCTAGAAGGAAACAAACCTATAAAAAAATTTACAAGAGATTTACATATGCATGAAAATCAAAAACTTAGTTGAAGTAGGGCTTCAAGAATTGCCCATGCACTGGTAATTCAAAAATTTCAACATCCATATTCTTCAACAAGTAGGAATCTTTCCCAAAACCCTCATGAATAAAATAGGGACCAAGCCATAATGATTCAAACTTTTTATGTTTCCCTATATCTTCTGCTCTCGCATTCCATTGAAGCACTAGGTCATCTATTTTGAATTTTCTGGTAGTTGCTCTCTTGTCAAAAAGGTACTTCATTTTCTGTTGCAACTTGATATTTCTCTTTTGACTTTCCCTTCTTAGCTCATCAAATTCAGTCAATTGCATGATCCTATCCTGCATTGGCTCTGAGACATCCAATTCCTCATCTTGAATAAACTTATAAATTGGAATTAAATTATTTATGGGTAATCTTGACTGTAGACCATATACAAGTTCGAAGGGAGACTTTCCAGTGGCTCTCTTCACTGTAATCCTATCTGCCCATAGGGCTAGCTTCAACTTTGAATGCCAAGCTCTCTTATTTTTCTCAAGTGTTTTCTTTAGGATTGTCAGAATGCTTTTGTTGTTGGACTCAGCCTGTCCATTTTCTTGAGGGTGATAAGGAGATGAATAAGATGTCATGATTCCATTGTCTTTACAAAATTCCTTAAATTCATCTGATCTGAAACACATTGTATTATCTGTGATCAATCTCATGGGGACACCAAATCTAGTCAAAATGTTGTCTAATAAGAAATCAATCACTATTTTACTTGTTGCCTTCTTTGTGGGAATGGCCTCTATCCATTTTGTGAAATAGTCAGTTGCAACAAGTACCCAACTATGTCATCCACTAGAATTCTTAGCAAATTCACCTATGAAATCCATTCTCCACATGGAAAATGGCACCTCAATAGTTATTAGATTTAACAATAGCGCTCCTAAATATTTTAATTTAGAGGCAAATTTTTAACAGGCTTCACATTTCTTAACAAACTAAAATGAGTCCTTAAACAATGTAGGCTAGAAATAACCTGCTCTTTATACACACTAAAATGGTGCACTTCTATGAACCATTACATGCAAGGTTGCTCAAGAATGAGGCCTCACAAAGCGGCTCATAGCTCTTTATGCATGGAGTTGCAAGGGACTATGATGTATTTGCTCTCAGCTAGAGCTACAAGCTTGTGACCTTGCTAGTCAACCACACAATGAGAGATTCAAGTGAAGACAAGGGTGACAATGCCAATATCCTCAAGAATCACTATGAAAATGCAATGCAAGCTATATGATGATGCAATCTAAACTATGAAAGGAAAGTACAAACTATGCTATGAAAGGAAAGTACAATGCAACTAATCTATGAAAGGAAATAGCAATAGATTACAATGCCTCCTATTTAGACTATGTGAGCTAAATCTATTGCATAAAAAGAAATCTATACTAAGAATTCCATTATCAAGCAACTAAGAAAAGAAATATGCAACTACAATGAAATGCAACAAGTCTTCAATATCCTCAAAAGCTCCAAATGCACCTAAAATCTGCAGCATAACATTAGCATAAAAACATGGTATATGCAAATGAAGGAGAGAGCTCTCCTTTTATAAGAAATGAGGTGAAATGGACCATGGAGATTAAGAGGCAAAAATTTTTAATCAGTGATGGAGCTTGAAAGAGGAGCAATCCATGTGCACAAGTATCCTCCAATAGGAAAATAAGAGTTGACTTTATGTCCATATGAGATAAAAAGTGCTTTTCTCCTTTTTATAAAATAGGAATAATACTTTATTTGTGCAACTTAGGATAAGAGAAAAAGTGGGAGCTTTTTATTTAATTAAAAGGGGAGGAAATATTCCTTTTAATCAAATAAAGACTTAGGATAAATGGTTAGCCCAAGGATAAAAATCTAATATATGATCGAAATTAAGACTTGATCAAGGAATTGATAATGTTGAAAATATTGATTATTGATCAAAATGATTCAGGATTGATAAATCAAATAAATGGGGCCCAAAGTCTAGGCGACCATTTTAGGGTGCATACATTTGCCCCTCTTTGACTAATGTGTGATCGATTTGGGAACACATGCAGTCAAAGAAGAATTGAAATGTGAGATCGATCTGGGATCACAAAACAACTCAGATGTGAGGTCAATTCGGGATCATATCCGGACAAAGCATAAACAAAGGTCTTTGAACATGAGGTCGATTCGGGATCACATTGAAAGTAAGAGATAAGAATCTCAAATTTGAGTAAAAGCTCACAAAAGATGTCTGAATCAGGAAAATCAAGCAAATCAGGGATGAGAATCCCATAGGTACTGCCCCCTCCGAATCGAAATCGAAATCATAGAGAGGAGAACAACGAATTGATAAGGAATTGATAAGGATTTGATTAAATCTTAAGGAAATCATAATCAAATGTAAAGGTCAAATAGGTTAACCATTAGGCAATGAAAACATGCCCTAGTGAGGAAGTAGAAGAATAGAAATAGAAGACTAGAAATAGCGTGAATGAAAGACTAGAAAATTTGAAAGACATGGAAGGAAGAAATTCCACCAGAAATCAAATTATGCCTCAAAAGGTCAATCAACTGCTCGGAAGAAAGGAAAAATTTTGAAATGTGATTTTAACTATGAAGATGACCTCAAATTTTGATTTTGAGTCCAAAAATGGATCTAGGACGTTGAAATTAGCTAGGGGTGCAATTTTTGCACAATTCTGAGGTGTTTTGAAAATGAGGTCAAAAAGTCAAAAGGCTATAAAAGGGGTCAAAATGTCATTTTCAAAAGTCATTTGTCTTTTAGTGATTTGAGAATTTTCAAAGCTTTAGAGAGAGAAAATGGCCCAGCAAACAGGAGTTCCCATCCACAAGCATCGATTCAAGCGCGCCCAGTTGCACAACCGGCCACCACACTATCCTGCCCCGGTATGTTTTCGAAAAACTCAAGTTTTTTGAGTCATTTTTTGCATTTAATAGCTTTTTTAGCATGTTTTTCAAATTTTCAAATTTCAAAAATTTTGTTTGGGTGAAATGTCGTGCGATACTTTAGAAGTATCATGCGCTTTGGGGAGAAATGTTGCATGATACTTCACGGGTCCCCAAAGTATCGCGCGACCTAAGGCACCAGTATCGCATGATACTGGGTGAAAGATCGCACGATACTAGGTGAAGTATCGCGCGGCATAAGGTCTATCACCTCGCTGTAGGGAGAAGTATCACGTGATACTTCTCTAAAAAAGAATATCGCCCAGTTTGAAAATTTGATATTTAACACATTTTTGAGCAAAAATGACATGGGTCTAGACAATGTTACGCTTTAGAGATGTTTTATACTGAGTTTTTAGACATCCATCATGATATGTGCTAACAACTAGCTTGGTTTTGGCTTGCAGGAGGTCTTTTCAGTGCTGATCATCAGAGCGCCGAAGGTGACTGGGTTGCGGTGTGTCCGAGATCTAGATGATCTAGGCAATGCTGACATTAGAGCGATGGGGTTTAGATATCTGTTGAGATATCCATACATTAGAGAGGACCATGGGTTGTTGACTGCTCTTGCCAAGAGATGACATAGTGAGCACAACACCTTCCACCTGCCTACTGGAGAGGCGTCGATCACCTTAGAGGACGTCTACAAGATCTTACGTGTGCCATGTCATGGCGAGTCGGTGAGTATAATCATGTTTTGAGATATAATCATAAATGTAATGTTTCCATATGATGAAAACTAACATGATTCATTTGTTGGCACAGGGGTACTATGATCAGGATGCCACTGAGGGGCACCGACTGGTTCAGGAGATGTTCCAGGATGTCACGATTCTGGATAGGCATATTAGCTGGGAGAGGCTGATAGATGATTTTGGCCGAGACTACCCAGTGCCATGTATAGTGGCATCCATTATTTCATAGATCCTGATGACTGATCGCAGTCAGAAGGGATTCCCGCTCGGATGGGCACGGTTACTAGTTGACTTGGTCGGCAAGCCTCGGCAGATGGCATGGGGTCCTACCATATTGGCAGAGATGTACCATGAGTTGCATGAGATCATCTACAGAGATGGTCAGACATGGGCATGTGGTGCCATCTTGGCACAGGTGTGGGCATGGGAGCACATCACTATGGTGCATCCCAGGGTTCAGCTGAGGGAGAGGAGGTACCCCTTCATCTATAGGTACCTCGGGTTCATATCACATGTCCATTCTAGGGATGTGATGTACTACCGGTAGATTTTGGATGAGATAGCCTCATTCACATGGAGGCCATACAGGGAGGTTGAGGTTTGGGGAGATGCAGCCGATGAGCTGAGTTATATGCTGTGCACTCAGCCACTCGTAGGTCGGTATGCAGAGATAGTCAAGAGATTTTGCATCACTTGGGTATGGTGATAGTTCAGGAGGTAGTAGCGAGTCTCGATAGAGACTACCACATATGCCAGGGCCAGAGACGAGGAGGGTCATGGGTGGCTACCCATGTTGGATTATCAGCAGGCTGTTGCGGAGATAGCAGGTATCAGGAGTGAGCCCTGGAAGTATTTCCTAGATATGACAGATGCAGGGGCTGATGCAGCCTATAGAGCAGAGTGGCGAAAGGTGTCATTCCCTCGGTTTACGGTACCAGATGCACAGGTACTAGCACAGGGAGGAGATGGAGGAGATGGAGGGGACGGAGGAGATGAAGGGGATGGAGGAGAGGGAGGGGATGGAGGAGATGGTGGGAGGGGGAGAGGGAGGAGGATGGAGAGAGGAGAGGGGTTGAGATCAGGTTGCCAAAAATGGTCACGGGGATAGAGATCAGCGACGCCCGAGGATGAGGCGAGACCAGCTCACCGACAGGTAGAGGCACAGCAAGATCAGCCAGCGGGAGGAGATGATCTGAGAGCCCAGATACAGGCTCAGGAGGCAGAGATACAGTAGCTCCAGACTACTATAGCCATGAGAGATCAGTAGCTACTAGATCTAAGGGCACAGCGGGATCAGCAGATAGCTGATCTTAGGGCAGAGATAGCACGCCGTGAGGTGATGGCACAGGCAGAGGCACTAGAGCTCTGACAAGAGTCAGCAAGAGCAGCCTACTATCACAGACTCTACCTGCAGGTTGTCCTAGAGGGTGAGAGAGTGCCATCATACTCTCAGAGGGCAGGGGTATCAGATGTGGTACTCGATAGGAGAGCCATGCCTCCTCCACCACCATGAGCTCCTCACGAGGGTGGTAGCGAGTCTTAGGGTTAGGTCTTAGGTTGTTTTGGACATATCTTGAGACTTTTGATCCAGATTTTGGGATCTCATATTGTATTGTATATCATGACATTGTATATAGATTTATAAGATTACTGGATGTTCGATGCATCATGTGTATTTGTCTCACTTGTGATGGATGTATCAGTTTATGTATATTGTCTTGTCATTTTGCTCAAAATGCTTATGTATGTTCTCTCTCATAGATGTATGTTTAATTCTCATGTGTATGATATAGACTCATGTTTTTTGAAAATGATATTTTTGATATAGATATGATGATATGATTAACCCCTTGTGATGAACAGGAACAGGTTCAAGATGAAAAGGACAAGGAGTGAAAGACATGATCGAGAAGAAGAAAAGGTGAGCGCAGTCGACTGATAGGTCCACGTAAGATGAAAAAGGAGAGCTCTCTCCATATGCAAGAAATGCAAAACTTAGACTATCATGACCCTAAAAATGCAAGCTACTATGAAAAGTGGTTGACTTGCAAGGTCACAACGCTTATATATATCTAATTATCATCA
This sequence comes from Chamaecyparis obtusa, assembly GCA_027943335.1. Taxonomy (NCBI): domain Eukaryota; kingdom Viridiplantae; phylum Streptophyta; class Pinopsida; order Cupressales; family Cupressaceae; genus Chamaecyparis; species Chamaecyparis obtusa. The sequence goes on along the minus strand of BSBK01007765.1, from coordinate 174,452 downwards.
TCGAGCATTATTGGTAGCATCGTAAGATCATACAATGCACACTAGCATAACTATGTGGATGTGAATATGATCTTTATCAGATAGAATATGTGGAAATCTCACCTAAGCATCAAAGACATATAGGTCAAGATGACTAATGTAGTGAGATCACCTAAGTTTGATATGGCGAGATTATGCTTGTATCAAGACACATGAAAGTCAGAATAACTAGAAGCATGCACTCGCAAAATAGTCAAAGATAATACCTTGTCAATCCATAGTGTCAAGTAGGACCAGCATAAATGCTCATGACAGGTAGGATCAACAAAATATACCCACAAGTAGATAAAGCAAGAAAATATGTTCTCATTCCCCCAGTCTTCTTGCTATGCATCATTGAAAACTTCTCAGGGAGAGACCACTCATCAAAGAAATCCTCATAGAAAACACACAAAGAAAAATAAAGTCATCATATCATCAGCGAGTTGATTGTTTAAGTGTGTGTGTGTTGGTCATAGAGTCAAACTCTGAGTATCATATCTGCTAATGAGAAATATCACATCATACGAGACTGTTGGATAAGACATCTGATAAGTGTTAAGAAACACTCGACGCAAGGGTAGTGTTGAAAAACACTGTTTGGGGTGGTGTTGAAAAACACCTATTGTGAAATGTCCCAAGAGACAAACGCACGTAAAAGACCAATGCTAACAGTTATGCCCCCTAGACAAAGACAAAGACCAATTCTAGACCAAGTCAAATAAGGTCAAGGCATGATGGAAAGTGGCTAAGTGTCGAGGATGCATGCTAACAAATAGGAGTGCAAAGGCCTCAAGTAGCGCCTGTTTCCAAGTTTTCACCACTTGAATTCTTTTTTTTTTTTTTTCATTTTTTTGGATTTTTTGTTACAAAGGTGCCTGTTTCCAGGTTTTCACCAAGGCACTTTTTTTTTTTTTTTCTTTTTTTAAATTTTTTTAATTTTATTATATTTTTCAGGACTTTTTATGCTTTTTAGGATTTTTTCAGCATCATATATGAATTTTTTTGGTATTTTTTCAAGATCAATAAGATATGTACAAAGGATGCCCCCAGACAGAAACAGGCATCAAGGATAGAACTTCTTTAGGTGCACAATGTTGATGGGATCAGGGAGCTATTCTCCATCGAGATCTGATAGTAAATACGCACTGGTACCAAAAGTAGCTATGATGACATATGGTCCAAGCCAGTTAGGTTCAAATTTGCCCTTTTGTTCTCTGTTTTGTTGGTTTTTAGGATTCTCTCGCAAAACAAGATCACCTATTTGAAATTCTCTAGGGTGAACCTTCTTGTTAAATGCTTTGGACATACATTTCTGATACACTCTCATATGATCAAAGGAAGCCTTACGCTTCTCATCTAGAAGTTCTAGTTCCTGTAACCTCATGGCGCAGTAATCCTCATCTATAATCAAACCTTTGAGTGAGACTCTAAGTGATGATATCTTGACTTCTAAAGGCAATACCACTTCAGCGCCATAGGTGAGAGAGAAAGGAGTGACTCCTATAGGTGTGTGAATGCTTGTTCTTTAAGCCCATAGTGCTGGATTGATTTGTAAGTTCCAATCCCTACCATTCTTGTGTACTGTCCTATGAAGAATCTTAAGAATAGTTTTGTTAGAGGCTTCTACCTGTCCGTTTCCCTGTGGAAAATAGATGGAGGACCAATGTTGCTTGATTTTAAACTTTTTGCATAGGTGTTTTAGGTCCTTATTCTTAAATTGACCTCCATTGTCAGTAATGATCTCAGAAGGCACTCCAAATCGGCAAATAATATGATTCAAGATAAACAAAGAAATGGTCCTCCCTGAAGCAACAGAAAGTGGCATAGCTTCCACCCATTTTGTGAAGTAGTCAGTGGCAGTAATAATGAACTTGTGTCCACCTGATGAGTTGGGATGAATCTGCCCAACCAGATCAAAGGCCCAGCGCTGAAATGGCCAATGAGAAATAGAAGGGATCAGCTCCCTACCTGAAGCATGAATCAGGTTTCCATGTTTCTGACATTTTTCACATGACTTAGCAAAGGTGACTGTCTATCTGCATTGTGGGCCAATAATATCCTGCCCTAAGCAACCTTCGGGCCATGGTGAGACCATTAGAATGTCCACCACAAATGCCCTCGTGGATGTCAGCTAACACTTGGTTGGATTCCTCCTTTTCCAAGCACCTACGAAGCATCCCATCTAAACCCCTCCTATATAAATCACCAAAGATGAGGGTGTGGTGAGAGGTGTTACGGATGAGGTTTCAGCATTCAGAGTGATTGAATGTGTTGGGGATGATGCCATCATGAAGATATGAATAGATAGCACCATATCGAGAAGACTCATGTGTGATAATGGCACAAATGACATGGCTTTCAGATGAGTCAAAGATGGGATGATGTAGCTCTTCCACCAGGAATTCAAATCTGGATTCATGTGTCTCCAACTGAAGAAGTGAAGCTAATGTGGCCATGGCATCTGTAGCTTTATTCTCTATCCTAGGGATCTGTTGAAATGTCACAAAGGTGGAATAGCGTCTCAAAGAATCAACCATCTTTTTGTAGGGTATCAATTTATCATCCTTGGTTTGATACTCTTCATTGACTTGGTTAATGATTAATTGGGAATCCCCAAAGACATGTAACTCTGTGATGTTCCATTCTATAGCCATTCTCAAGCCATTAGTTAAAGCTTCATATTCTGCAATATTATTGGTACATGAGAATAAAAGTTTGTAAGACTTTGCAATATTGTACCCATGTGGAGAAACAAATAATACTCCAGCACCTGATCCATTTTGCATGTGGGAACCATCAAAGAACATTGTCCAAGTGCGAGTATTTGTATACAAGATGTGTTCATTTGGGAATTCCACTTGGACTGGCATACCATCCTGAATTGGGAAATTAGCTAATTGGTCAGCAATAGCTTGCCCTTTTATGGCCTTCCTTTCAACGTACTCTATGTCAAATTTAGTTAGGACCATCATCCATTTAGCGAGTCTACCCGTGAGGGTAGCCTTACTAAGCAAGTATTTAAGAGGATCAATTTTGGCAACCAAATGTATGGTATGAGAAAGCATGTAGTGGCACAACTTTTGAGAAGCAAACACCACTGCAAGACAAGACTTCTCAATGTTATTGTAATTGATCTCATAGGAGACTAGAGTACGGCTGATATAGTATATGGCCTATTCTTTCCCAGTATCATCTGATTGAGCCAACAATGCCCCCAGGGAAGTGTCTGTAGCTGAAATATATAGGATCAATGGTTTCCTTGGAATAGGAGGCATTAGGATCAGAGGATTAGCCAAGTATTGTTTGATCTGATCTAGGCTCTTTTGACAATCCTCGTTCCAAACACAAGAAGCACCCTTATGCAATATCTTGTTGAAGGGTTGTGCTCTATCTGCAAGCTGAGAGATAAACCTCCTAATGGATTGAAGATGTCCCTGAAGACTTCTCATTTGGCTGATATTTTGAGGAGGTGGCATATCTAGAATTGCTTGGACCTTTTCAGGATCAACCTCGATACCTTTCGCTGATATTATGAATCGTAAAAGTTTGCCTGAGGTGACGCTAAATGCACACTAATTCTTTGGATTCAATCTGAGTTGAAACTGTTCCATGCGATCTAGAATTACTTCCAGATCATCGAGGTGTGTGTCCCATTTTCTTGATTTTGCCAGGGTATCATCCACATAATCTTCCATGTTTTTGTGCATCATATCGTGAAAGATAGTGGTCATAGCTCTTTGGTAGGTTTCTCCTGCATTCTTTAATCCAAATGGCATGACATTCCAGCAATAGGTTCCCCATGCACATGTGAATGCTATTTTCTCTTGGTCTTCAAGAGCTATTTTGATTTGATTATACCCCGAGAAACCATCCATTAGAGAGTATATATCATAGCCCGCCATCATGTCCACTATCATGTCAATGTTTGGAAGTGGAAAATCATCCTTGGGCATGCTTTGTTTAAATCTCTAAAGTCTGTGCATACATGAATGGACCCATCATGTTTGGAAACTGGTACTATGTTTGAGATCCATTCTGCATAATCGATGGCTCTAATGAATCCAGCTCTCAAAAGTTTTTCTAATTCCCCTTTGACAAGTAGAGCTACATGTGGATGCATTTTTCTGAGTCTTTGTTTTACTGGCTTGACTCCTAGAGCTATGGATAAGTGATGCATGATGAGATTCTTGTCAAGCCCTGGCATGTCTGAATAGGTCCATGCAAAATTAATTTTCTTTTTCTGTAAAAACTGTACATATGCCTTGGTCTCTTCTTCTGATAAAGACTGAGCAAGATGGACTATTTGAGGATTTTCTTCTGTGTTCAAATTGACTGGCTTTGTTGGCTCAATCAATACTGATGATCTATCCTAGAAATAACTTGGCAAGTTATTAAGTACCCCATCCTTAGGTGCCTCAAAGAGGTTTTCACCCTCGGATGCATCATTTCTTTTTACTATTTTTGTCTCTGACACCGCCACAAAGTGGTTTTTGCCATCAAACCTATTTTTCTTTTTCTCTTTTATTTTGAGACTGAGGTACTTAATATCAGGCTCTGTCATGCTAGTTGTTGGTTCACTGGTGGAAGAAGCCACAAGTTCAAGAGCATTCAGATAGTAGGCAATTTCGTAGTCATTCTGGAAGGTGAGGAATGTGGGCTCTTGATGGTGCTGAGACCAGTCAATTAGGTCAAAGTGAACAAGGGGTAGGTCAATGACTAGTTCAATGTTGTTTATGCGAAAGGTGTCATCTCTGGTGACCATATAATCAGAGTTCATCAAGTCTTCTCCTAAGATACCCGAATTAGGACTGATCCTACCAAACGAAGCATCGTCCACTAAGGAAATTTGAGGAGTACGATCCTCTAGTCCTACACTAGGCTCGTTAGCCGCATCGGGTTGGGTACTATAAGCATGGACAATATCTATGTCCAGATCAACTGTTGCATCTGAAAGTGAGTCCCATTCATACTCATGGGAGTCTGTGTCTGAGTCATCATTTGGGCCTCGTGATGTAGAAGCCTCAAGGTTAGGAAGGGTTTCCCCTTCTCTAGTGCTAGCATTGGTACTATCCATCACAGCTAGGATAGCAACACTTTCCATTGTCAATCTAGCAGTCACACAGTCACTATCCGTCGTAGCTGGGATAGTAGGGCTGTCAAGTATCAAATCTGTGGAATCTCCCCAAAGGAGATTCATTGAGGGCACCCAATCATCAGACACATCTTGTTGATTAGAAAGATCGGGCGTATAGTCTAAGTCATTATCACTGTCCGTCGCAGCTGGGATAGGGACACCTTTCTTCTTTTTATTCTCAAAACCTAAGCCAATTGTGGACTTATTCTTTCATCCGAAAAGAGCATGATTGAGAGGCTCAGCTTTAGCATCTAGCCTATGGCTAAGGGGACCATATCCTGGATATCCCATATTTTTAACTAGTGTATACCCTCTCCCATAAGCTTTAGGTGAGGGAGCAAAATTCTCATTGTGTTTGTATTTCTCCTCGTGATAGATCCAGTCCCTTATGGAAACTTCCTCTTTCTCTTCCTGAATGGGGACCGAAGACTCAACAAATTTCCCAAATAATGTCATTGCTGAGGATGAAGGCTTCATACTTGGTGATGGTCTCCCATAAGACCTAGGAGAGATTGGAATGTTTGTAAAAGAATCCATTTTATAATCCCCATCCCAAGATCTATGGTCTTGAACTTCTGCTTGCATTACTCAAGTGAACTACTAGGACTATCAGCTTCCCTATTCAAAGGTACATGTGATCCAGTGGAAATGTTATTGACCAACAAAGCACTATCTCCAGGGATGCAAATTTCTACACCGTTATGGGGAAACTTAACACACTGGTGATATGTTGATGGGACTGCTTGCATTTCATGAATCCATGGCCTGCTGAGCAAAATGTTGTAGGCTAGAGGTCCAACATCAACAATTTGAAATAAGATATCCTTTTCTACTAGACCAATGTGAATAGGTAAAATGGCCAATCCCTTAGAACTTCTTTCTGCTTTGTCATATGCTTTGATTGTGATCCTTTTCCTTGTGTCAATGACATTCTCGGAATATCCTAGAGCCAGCAACAAACTTAGGGTACAAATATTGAGCCCCGCACCCCCATCTATCAGTACACACCTAACACGGGTTTTATGAATCATGACTTCGATGTGTAAGGCCAAATTATGTGGGTGACTGATGGATTTGTCATCTTCTTCTGAGAAGATGAGGTAATGAGGGCTAGCCAAATGGTTGACCATGTTTTGGAATTGATCAATATCTAAGTTGTTAGGGACGTTGGCTGCTCGCAAAGCATCCTCAAAGATGCACTTGTGCTTAGGAGACAATTCTAAAAGCTCAAAAATGGATATCTGTGCAGGTGTACATTGTAGCTAGTCAATAAGATCATAATTGGAATCAGGACCAACGGTAGATTTGGGAGGAGCACCTTTGGACATGGACTGCTTAGACCTGCTAGTGCTAGGACCTCTAATGATAATGGGTGCTTGGGCCTGCCCCCTAGTGACAGCATTGAGGGACTGGGGCATTCTTTGTGAGTGAGGACCTCTTATCACCACAACGGGTCTTTCATCAGTCATAGGAGTTGAATCCAAATTATGTCCATAGGGATCTTTCCCTCTCATCATGTTGACACTATCATCCACAACTTCAAGCATGTTAATAATATTCTCGGCATTTGTGTCGGTGTAGTTGATAGCTGCTTTGCCATTCTTAGAATTCTCTCCTTTCTCATATTTAGGCAAGGGCTCTTTAAAGGCTTTATGATCTACATTAGTGGTTAACCCATCCACTTGTAATTGTCCTTTCTCAATAAGGTCTTGGACAAGATGCTTGAGTTTAAAACAATTTTCTATGTCATGTCCAATCCCATTATGGAAAACGCAAAAAGCCTTCGCATCCCACCAATGAGGTAAAGGATCCGGTATATGATGTTTTGTAGGATCCTGTGGGTGTGCCAAATTATGAGCAACTAATGTCTTGAAAACATCTGCATAAGATTCTCCCAATTTGGTAAATTGTCTTTTCTCCATTTTAGATATCCTTTGATACTTAGGTTTATCTTGTTGTATTGAAGACGTTTACAGCTTCATAGCTTGAACTGCATGAGAGAGGTTAAGAACTCTTTCATTTTTGACTTGAGATGAGTCAACAACTCCATCATTGACCACTTGCTTATTTTTGTTCCAATAGGAGTTCTTTTTGTCCTTTTTACCATTAGTATTGTTATTTTGGCTATTGTTGTTATTTGTTGGTTTAGCCAAAATTCCTTGTTCTTTCAGGACATCCTCAATGCGACATGCCACCTCTACCATAGTATCAAAGGAATTAAATGGGATTTTCTTGACTTCATATCTTAGTTCTGGTATTAGATTGCTCACAATGATATCAATTCTCTCCTCTTCAGGAATTTTCCTTGGGTATTTTGAACACAATCGCCTCCATCGTTGTAAAAATGTGACAAAAGATTCCCCTTGATTTTGCTTGAGTTTACACAAATCAAGCATTGTGACTGACCTTGATAAATTGTAAGGAAAATGCTGAACAAACCTTTGGACAAGTTCTTTAAATGTCTTTACTGGAGGGGAAAGGTTGGTGAACCACTCCATGGCTTGACCTTTTAAACTCCTTGGGAATAATCTCATCAAGTAGGAGTCTTCGTGGTGAAAGGAAAAGCTCATTATGTAGAACTGTCGAACATGGTCATGAGGGTCACCAGTGCCATCATATTTGTCATATGTTGGGAACTCAACTTTCTTAGGGAATTATACCATCACCACACTTTTGTCAATGGGGTTAGGACATATGGAGTCCAAATGAAACATGCTCTTGGGAGCCTTCATCCTATCTATATCCTTTTGCATTTGTAAGATCACCTCATTAGTTGAAGGGCTCTGTTTCTTGATCTTTTGGTGAACATCAAAATTATATGGAACTTTAGCGCCTTTGTTAATAAGACTTTCCAAGAATTGGTCTTTGTTTTGTTCCACATATTGCTCCACATATGCTTGAAAGGATGGTTCTTGTTGCATAGTCATGAAATCTATATGATCAAATTTAGCATAACTTCCTCCATGTTGTGAGCCATGATGTGCTCATTGGGAGGGTTGGTTTGAGTGTCTATGAGATGACTGTCTCCTATGATGGTCATATCTAGAAGCCCTTCTTCCTTTAGGACTTGGGGATCGTGAGGGCATCCTTGATCTTCTTCTAGGGCTTGGGGAAGGGGTAGATGGGGGTGAGTTGGTCCCACTATTGGCTCCCCTCCCATTAAATTGGCTTTGGAGTTGTTGTGCATAGAGTCTATCTTCTTCTTCTTGGGTGACTCTTTTCTGTATATCCAACAATGCACGTTCCTCTTCCTCTAGTTGTCTGAATTTTTCTTTTTTAGCAGCCTGTTCATCTAAGTAGGCTTGCTTCTCTCTCTCAATGCTTCTCAATCTTGTATTTGCATATTGAGAGGTGTCTTTAAGTGGGGAGGATTATCTTGAATGTTTTATTGCATTGGCTGTGTTTATGTGGTGATCACTAGATTCATTGTTCTGGTCTTCGTGTTGTGACCCTGAATCTGAGTGAGCTTGCTTATGATGTCTCTCAGCTCATTGGTGAGCATCAAAATACCTCATGTTGTTGGGAGGTGACCCAGGTGGACTAGCATGAGAAGAACCACCATACTCTCTTCTATGTCGTTGGAAGATATCCTCAAGAGTTTGATTCATGGCTTCTCTTTGTTGTCGGGTAAAGGTGTAACTCATGTCCATGCTTGATGAAAGTGGTACAAAAGAGGTGCTCACTTCACTAGGATTAGCTCCCAGATTAAAACAGACCTCAGATTCACTCTTAGAAGATTGATCAAAAAGGGGTCCTTTTCCCTTAGGTTGTCGACGAGTCTTGACGGGTGGTAACTGGCTAAAGGCAACAAGGGGTCACTTTCCTTGATTGACTTGGTACCTTGTCGTAACTGACATGAAAGAAAGATACTCTCAATGATAAGGTGACCTCTCAAAGTGTCAATGCCAAACTAGGATAATCAAAGTCCTCTATTGTCCAAAGAGAAATGAAAAAGAAAAAAAAAAGGGCTTTACCAACACTATCAAAGAGGTACTTCAAATCAAAGGGTGACTACCCTTGCACTTTTGAATCAGGAGGTTAGACTAGGCCAAAAGATAATTAAAATTGAGATTTAAATGAAAGCAATTTGGACAATAAGAGTACTAAAATTTTCCAAGAATGTAACTAACAATCTTAGAGATGAACCTTGGCACCAAGAATGACCTTCTAACTTGGCAATTATTTCAAAGTGATTTCGTAAATCAAATGATGCTATCTCGGAGGACTAAAACTAGAAATTTAGAGTCAAGATAGGTTTCAAACATGAGGATAAGAAGCTACTCTAAGACCTAGCCTGATTAACAACAACTGAAACTAACCAAAATGCAAGCACGACATAAATTAACCAGGCGATATACTCCAGGCTACTGGGGCGATAAACCTATAACCGCGTGATACTTCACCCGAAGCCAGGCGATATACCTCAGCACTGACGGGTGATATACTCCAGGCGGGTCAGGCGATAGTCCGTCAGGGGTGAAATATCGCGTGATATTTCTCTTCAAAGCAGGTGATATTTCTAGCAAGCGTGAAGTATCGCACAATAATTCACTTTACAGTGTGCGATATTGTTACAGATTTGTTTAACTCTTGACCAGAATTGTGTAAAATTTGCATTTTTGGGTCTGTTTGGTCAAAATTTCCAGTCTGAGGATTGATGTTTTTGATTTCAGTCATAATATCAGTAGAATTTTGGCAGGTTTGCAAATAATAAGGGATCAAAACATAGTCTCAAACACTTGAAACAAGGGCAAAAGAAACCTTGCCAAGACAAACACTTGTGATATCAGAATTGAAACAACACCCTATGAATGCTACTGATTGTTTGTATGTAAGAATGTTTGCACTGGTATCACACAATCGAAGACACTTCAAGAAAATCTATCCTAAAAAGTCAAGGCTCAATACTTACCAACTTAGCCCACAACTTGATGCCCCTCGCCTCACACCAAGTGGTTACCCACAAGAGATGTTGGCTTTGTCATGGAAATGTCAAATGACACAACCAAAGGGACACATATGGTGAGTATCTTAAGGTGATCCAGGTAAACCACTTGGATCAATCCTTGCACTAAGAAGATAAGCGGCTAAAATAAGGTGGCTTCTATCTAATGGCTCTTAATAAGGATTTCCGTTCACAACACCCCTCTTGCTCCTCATAAAGGACTAGGACCTTGCGGCCTCAAGAGTACCTTAAGCATTCTTGTTCAATGTTTTCCCCATGGTCACAATCCCATGAGCTACTCACATCAAATGAAGACAAGTGTTATGTCTACCAAGTTTTTTGGTGTCCTTGATAGCCTTGAGATTATAGTGAGTTGGAATCACTTGCCACCAAGGAAAATGATGACAAGGTTGTCCCCACTTGAGTCATTCCTCTTGATTGCTCAAGAGCAGGCCCACTAAAGGATCTTAAACTAAACAAAGAATGGATCAACTCTTGAGGTTCAAGGTTTTTGGTTCACCACAAGGGTGAAGAGCATACTCCCCTATCTCAAGAATCTCTCCCAAACACACCAAGCAAAGAGGTTCAATTACTCCCTTGCTTCCAAAACCTTAAGATGGGTCAAGATTTTTTGGTTCACCTAAAGGTGAAGAGCATACTTCTCCTACCACCTCAAGATCCCTTTCACAAAGTTTTAAAGATTCTTAATACAATTAGTGAATGCCACACTTGAAAAGAAAGCAAATAAACAAGCAAGAAACTTCTTCTTTTTTTGTTTTTATGCTTGGGCAGCCCTACAAAAACTGTTAGTAGCCCTCTTTGACATGCATTTTTAGCAATTTTCAAGCAATGATGAGCACCTACAAACACAACTTGTTAGACCCACAAGGTTAGCAAAATCAAAATCCAAATGTAAATATGCAATAAACTGATAGATTTAAGCTAAAAGATGCAGGTTAGACCTATCTAAACACAGCAAAATCAAATAGCAAACTAAAATAATCAAATTCGGATGAGAAAACTAGAAATGTAAGTCTCTGTCAGATCAGGTGATAAACCTCAGACTTCACCAGTATCGCATGACAGTTTCCTATAGTCACGTGATATACCTCGGTCTGGGCGATACTTCTCACTATGGGCAGGCGATACTTCACACAATGCTAGGCGATATACCTCAGTACTGGCGGGTGATTCTTCTATCACGTGAAGTGTCACACTGCTATACAAAGGTATATCATGTGATATTTCTGAGAAGTATCGCACGATACTCTGAGACAAAAAACTGAAATTGCAAAATTTCTGAAAAATAATCTAAAAAATGATGAAAATGCAAAAAAACAAAGGACAAAGCCTATCTACTCTGCCCACGGTGGGCGCCAAAAATGTACATACTAAAATGGTGCACTTCTATGAACCATTACATGTAAGGTTGCTCAAGAATGAGGCCTCACAAAGTGGCTCATAGCTCTCTATGCATGAAGTTGCAAGGGACTATGATGTATTTGCTCTCAGCTAGAGCTACAAGCTTGTGACCTTGCTAGTCAACCACACAATGAGAGATTCAAGTGAAGACAAGGGTGACAATGCCAATATCCTCAAGAATCACTATGAAAATGCAATGAAAGCTATATGATGATGCAATCTAAACTATGAAAGGAAAGTACAAACTATGCTATGAAAGGAAAGTACAATGCAACTAATCTATGAAAGGAAATAGCAATGGATTACAATGCCTCCTATTTAGACTATGTGAGCTAAATCTATTGCATAAAAGGAAATCTATACTAAGAATGCCATTATCAAGCAACTAAGAAAGGAAATATGCAACTACAATGAAATGCAACAAGTCTTCAATATCCTCAAAAGCTCCAAATGCACCTAAAACCTGCAGCATAACATTAGCATAAAAATATGGTATATGCAAATGAAGGAGAGAGCTCTCCTTTTATAAGAAATGAGGTGAAATGGACCATGGAGATTAAGAGGAAAAAAGTCTTAATTGGTGGTGGAGCTTGAAAGAGGAGCAATCCATGTGCACAAGTATCCTCTAATAGGAAAATAAGAGTTGACTTTATGTCCATATGAGACAAAAAATGTTTTTCTCCTTTTTATAAAATAGGAATAATGCTTTATTTGTGCAACTTAGGATAAGAGGAAAAGTGGGGGCTTTTTATTTAATTAAAAGGGGAGGAAATATTTCTTTTAATCAAATAAAGACTTAGGATAAATGGTTAGCCCAAAGATAAAAATCCAATATATGATCGAAATTAAGACTTGATCAAGGAATTGATAATGTTGAAAATATTGATTATTGATCAAAATGATTCAGGATTGATAAATCAAATAAATGGGGCCCAAAGTCTAGGCGACCATTTTAGGGTGCATACACTCTCAAGATCTTATGGGCAGTAGTCTTCATTGAATAATGCCCCCCACAAACACCAGCATGCATTTCACTCAAGACCTTTTCTGCTTGACACTTATCAAGGCAAAACAACAAGACCCCATCTTTATTTTTCCAATACAAGTCCCCTTGTATCAATGTATATTTTTGAGCTTGCAATTTTAAAGATCTATTTTGGCTATCTATCATATATTCTAGGCATTAGGCATTCTTAATGAAATATACAATGTCAGCATAGTATGGTTGCAACTCAATACTTGTTATTGACATATCTGAAATTCCTTCATTGTTAACCTAGACTAAATCCATGTTCTCTTTAGTCATTAATCTTGCCAAGCCTTGTCCTCTTACCATCTTGGTGATATGGATTTCTAAATTGAATTCTTGAATCTTGGTGATCCACTTGCATCTCTTACCAGTAACTTCAGAATAAGTAAGGACATCCTTTACTGCTACATGGGGGACATATGCAATGACCTTAGCACAAACTAGATAAGGTCTGAAGGATTTTACTGATTTTACTAGTGCATATGCCCACTTTTCCATCATCTCATAATTTCGTTTAGTAGCCTGTAAAGATTTACTAAAAAATGCAATCAGATGTTCAAAACCTTCTTTATCCTTTTGTAATAGTACAGCAGCAATAGTGTGAAATGATGCAAAAGAGAAAAGTGAAAAAGGCTTGGTATAATCAGAAGACCATAGTACAGGTTCCTGTTGGACCACTTTTTTAATTTTATCAAATGCACCTTGAGCTTTAGTAGTCCATTGAAACTTGACATCCTTCTTGAGAAACTTCACTATGGGCTTGACAATTTCAACAAAATTTGCAATGAATCTCCCAACAAAATTATTTTTTCCTAAAAAGGATTACATACTTTTAAGATTTTTGGGTGCAGAGACTTTCTTGATGGCTTCCACTCTCTCTGGATCAATTCTAACTCCTTCCTTTGATACAATGTGTCCTAGCAATTTTCCTTCCTTGACTACAAAGTTACATTTCTTTGGATTCAGAGACACTATATTCTAGAGCTTTGTTAAAAATCTTTTCTAGATGTGAAAAATGATCATCAACCCACTTAGAATAAGTAGTTAGGTCATCCTGGTACACAACCATAAACAAGTCTATATATTCTTTGAAAGCAACATCCATGGCTCTTTGAAAAGTTGCTCTAGCATTTCACAAGCCAAATGGCATTCTGACATAGACATAAGTTCCCCAAGGTGTTGTAAATGCTATTTTAAATTGCTTATATTCCTTCACCAACACTTGGTTATACCTAGAGAAACCATCCATCATGGACAGTAATTCACATCCAGTGACTTTATGCAACATTGCTTCCATTGTAATGCCCCACCAGGGAACCCGAAAGAACTTAACCTAAACATGCATCTAAGTTTGCAGAATAATTTTTTTTCTTAAAAAGGAAATATCTTAATTTTGATTTTCACTAAGCATTAGCTTGTCTCTCAAATTTGATAGGCTTTCTATCTATTTGTTCATTCCTTGGCTTATTCCATTTTGTCATTTACTGGTATAAATTTTTGACTGTATATTTTTACACAGAGAAAGTGATTTTTTTCACAGAATAGTGAATTTCCACCCAAATTGGGTTTTTGACAACAACCCACTAATTTAATTTATTCATACTATAGAACTAACTATAGAGAGATTAATTTTTTCATTTTCTAGGTGTTCTAGGATGAATTTTTAATCCAAAAGCGGACAGCATAACCCTACTGTGCCAAGTTTATATAAAATTATAAAATAGAAATCCTATGAGCTTTCTAAACCCCAAATTAAAAGCATTTACAGAAAATAGATCTATATCTACAAATTGAAACAAACATAGAGAAATTACAGATAGAATTATTGATGAATTCACAGGAAAACTCCACAAATCCCTACCTCAATTCTAATGCTAAATACTGAAAAAGAAGGCCTGTAGAATGCTAAAACCCCTAGATCTGACAATAGAAAAGCTCCACATACAGATCTGAATCACAGTGCATACAATCCCCGAATCTAGATGCAAACAACCTTTACCTAGAAATCCAATCACACACACAAATGCTCAAGAACACCAAGCAATTCCAAAAATCTCCAAAAGCTCTCTCTCAAGTTCTCCAAAATCTGACTGAATGGAAAATGAATGCAAACTCCCTCTATTTGGAAATCAATTCCAGCAATCAAGCAAAACCCTAGATGACTCACAAAGAACTCCTAATCAAACTCTCCCACTTTTGTTGAGAGAAATTACTAATTAATAATTAAAAAATAAATATAATTGTGCACAACTCAACTTAGTCTCCTAAAGACAAGTTGTCACCATTTTCTAACAAATCACTTTCAAATTCAATAAAGCACATGTTATAATTTAAAATACATATTAAATAAATAAAATATTTAATGCATCATAAAGCATGCAATTAAATATTTAATTATTTAATAATACTCACAAACATAATAAAATCCAATTATCAATAAAATAATCAATTAAATCCAAATAATCAATTATTTGATTTTAATTAAATTTCATCAAAATAAACTTAGGACATAATCAATATTAATTTCCAAATATTCAAATAATTAACTTTAATTTAATTTCCCCAATAATCATAGGAGAATGTTTAATCATAAAATTCAACTATGCACCTAGCATTGATAATCACATAAAATAATCTATTTAAACATAAATCAACTATAATCAATAAATTAATAATCACCCACATAACCACAAATAAACTAAAATCATACAACATAAAATCAAACAAAACTAAAACCAAGCAACACCAGAAAGGGATCCACGAACTTTGCCAACTTGAAAAATTCGGATAGGGTAAACAAACTGATACTTATCCAACAACTAGGATAAATGGGTTTGGGTTAGGGTTTTGGATCTGTGTTACTCCCCTCTCTTACCATTTGAGATATTGTGATAGGGCACGCTCATCCTGACAATTCAAGGAAGATGATGCCCGGTACCTATGAACCTACATACAAAACATGCATGTACATACATATACAACTATATAACAGACAATGGTGGGGATCGGTCGATCGTGTGGATCTCGCAAGCAAGTAACTATGACTCTGTCCCTCAACCACATCAGGCATGTCAAACAAAAGTATAAAACAAACACATCAACCATACACATGCAAGCATGGGGTTAGTAAAATCATATGCCTCAATGATTTCCTAACATGTAATCTATCATCCTAGCATAATCATAACATTTATAAAATCAGACTAGGGGTGAGGTACTACATCCATGTTGGGCAGAGAATAGTTGTCTTTCAATGATGCAACATTTAAGTTTCTAAAGTCCACACACAACCTAATATCCCCATTCTTCTTTCTTACTAGGACTATGTTAGACACCCAAGTTGAATGCCTTATAGGTTGGATTATTCCTACATCACTTAACTTGACCAACTCCTGCTACATTTTAGGAGCCAATAGTGGGTTAATGGGTCTTTGCTTCTGCCTAAATGGTTTAATGTCTTTCTTTAATGGGATTTCATGTTGGAAAAGGTCCTCTCTATAAGCGTTTAGGTCATCATAGGACCATACAAACATGTTCTTGTGTTTCCTTAACAACTTTATTAGATTATATCTTAGCTAAGGGGCTAATCCCTTCCCAATATAAACCATTTGAGGTGCATTATGTGATCCCAAATTTACTTCCTCTAGATCTTCTACCTTAGCATTACTTGTTTTTAACATGTAATCCTCTTAACTACTATATAATGCTTTCAACTTAGTTAAACCCTTAGGGATATGATTTGAACTCAACTGGATTACCTCATTTCCCATGACCATGTCCTTACCCTCAATTTCCTCAACCAATGTGTTGCAGTCTGTAAGTTGACCCTCATATATGTCAAGGCATTGAATGAATTTAAAAATGTCATGATCATCCTCAAAGACCTACCAATTGTAAATGTTGTCTGAGACAACTAGCCTACTTTTTATTTCAACTATTGATACTCCAAGAAAAGTTGAATCATCTCTCTTTAAAGCAACATTGGCCAAAAAATCAGCCATTATGTTCTTGGATCTTTCTACCTAGCAAATATTGAAAGCATCAAACAATTCAATCTGATCCCAGATTACATGTTTATACAATTTTAATCTATCATTCTTGACAGTATATTTAGATTGAACTTGTGCCACCACAAGTTCAGAATCACCAAAAACCTTCAAACATTTTATCCCATGTTTGATGGAAATATTCAATCCCAATGACAATGCTTCATACTCAGTAGTATTATGTGTACATTGAAAAGTCAATGAGAAGGAATACTTAAAAGTGGTACCTGATGGAGATATGAGTAGAACCCTAGCTCCTGAGCCTTCATTCGAGCAAGCTCCATCAAAATACATCTGCCATAGTCCATTTTGTTGTTCCTTCAATTCCTGAGTTAGTGGGTTTGAATTTTCCTTTTTTGAAATGGCCTTTTCTACTCTAAAATTTTCCATGTCAACATCCACACAACAATTCAATTCATCCATATTGGTTAGTTCAATCATGTGTGGGGTTCTGCTTTCTCTGGATACTTTCACATTGTTGCCATCAATATTGAAAGTTTTAAAGGATAAATCACACTGGATACTACCTCCCATTGAAGCACTCCATTTTCTTGATAGTAACATTCCATAATGGGGTGGGATATCAACCACCAAAACACTCATAGTTAACATCTTGTCAGGGAAAGCTGCCAATCTGTAAGGAAATGCTTTTATAGTACCAATAATAGGGACTTCTCTTGAATCCATAGCCTGACACCTCCCATGAGGTGTATCCACTTTCAAACCCAAAGATTTCATTATTTCTACAGGTATAACAGTATTGGAGGCTCCTGAATCAATCATAAATTTTTTTAACAACTTTCCATTTACTATTAGGGATAGAAAGAAAGGATCAACAGTTCCTGTCATAGTATTAACAACATTAGTATCCAAATAAATCTGAGGGATCTCAGAAATAATTTTCCCATGTTGGTTTTCATTTGAATCACTTGTTGTAGCAGCCATTTTACCAACCTTGGTGGAACTTTGGGCATCAGAAGGAAGAACTCCATTTACCCAAGTCAAAGCCTTATCTTTATGCTCTTCTATTCTCATCATTTCTAATAAGGGGACCTTAACAGTAATTTGTGATAATAGTTTTCCCATGTCAACTGGAATATACTTGGGGTCAACTATATCTTTCTTAATGATAACAGCCTCCTTACTTTCTTCATGTTCTATAAGGCCATGCTGATCCTTATTCAGGGTTTTGACCTCCTTTTGGGCAGAAACAATAGTTTCCTGAAGAGGTTTATGCTTTACTCTATATGTCACATTACGAGGAGAAAATGTGACATTCTTCTTGATCTTAGACTTGGTAACAACATCTACAGCCTTATTTTTGTCTTGAGTTTGCTTCACATCTCTATTTGACTTTTTGATAAATATATCGGATGACTTTTGACTTGAATCACCCACTATCCTATTTCTTAAGTTGTAGTTACTTTTGGCTTGGGTGACCATATCTACTATGATTTGTGCAATTTCTTTATCAAAAGGTCTTCTCAACATGACTGATTCATCATTTCTTAAAGTGTTGCACTAGACTATATCCAACTGACTGTCTTCTTCATTAGAAAACACTTGCTAATGGTAAACCTCATTTTTGATTTGGGAGCTAACAACATCTTGGCCTTCATCTTCTTCAGTGGAATCCATTTCATCATATATGTATGAAGAAGTCATGCCACATCCTTGATCATCATAAGACTCCTCATTGCTATTGTCTTGTTCTTCATCTGCAGAGATACTTTGAGCAATTGCACAATAATAGGGGTCATGAAGTGATTGGTAGGCAATGCACCAGGGAACATCATCATTCATATTTATTGTATTTTTTTGCAAGGGGTCTGGGGTCTTATCATTTGGTTTATCCTTTCTTTCAAGAAGCATTGGCTTCCCATCTTTCCACTGAGTGTTGTAAGGATAGTACTACATTCTTGGTAACTTGTTAAAGTTATTGAAGGATGGTCTATCATTTCCCTGCACTCTACTTTTTCTTGCTTCACTAGGATTTAAATCTTTTATTTCTTTCAAGATTTGCTTCAAACTATCTTCATCTTTTGGTTTTGTGTCAGATTTTCCTAGTTCCTTTCTGTTTGAGATTGGAGGTTTATAATCCTCCCTTCTTCCCAACTTCCCTAATATTCTTCTATTGCTTTCTATATTAATGATTAGTTTGTAAGCCTCTGCAAGATTTCTAGGGTTCTTGTCTCTCAAAAGATATCCCATTTTTGAATGAAACGCATTGAGGTACATGACCAAACAAATCTTGTCATCTAGCCTGATAACTTGCAATAATCTATGCATAGCTTTCTAAAGTCTGGCGTTGAACTCAACAACACCCTGATTTGGGTTTTTCTTGATGTTGTTGAATTCATTAAGCATGAAACCTTCATTGGTTTTATCACCATATTGTTCTTTGAAAAAATGCTTGAACTGATCCCATGAACATATGCTAGCATGAGGTAAATTCCTAAACCAGTCTCTAGCATCTTCGGTCAGAGATTGAACAAAAAGCTTAATGATCACATCATTAGGTTCAATGTTGTAGTCATCTATTACATCAATGAAACTTTTCAAATGTTCTTCACAAGTGACTACATTGCTTCCAGTAAATTTTGGAAGCTTTTTCTTAATTTCATCAGGGATGGGATTTGGGTAGCCAGGAATCCCAATAAAAACCAATTTCTTATGTCTCTCATGGATGGATCCTATCTGAGATGGGCCAGCACCTAAAGATGTGGATGTTTGGATATTTGAAATAGTAGAAGTCTTGGGCATACCTATAGTTTTGGCAGTATTGAACACATTTGTACCTTGTGGTAAAGAAGTGGAAAGTGTATTGGTGGGTCCAGAAGATTGTTTGAGGAAGTCAATATTTATTTTTATCTCAACTGCAGTAGCTTCTAGTTTTTCTTTTTCTAATTCTTTTGCCAACAATTCTTGTTCTCTTTTGGCCTTTTCTAAGTCAACATCTAATCTTCCTGCTTGATCTAGAGGCTTCTTGGCAAGATTTGGTTCATTTATTGAAATCCCTACAGCCTTTTGTTTACCTTTGTCCCTAGGATTTCTTATTTCATAAGTTTATTGGACAACAAGTTGCTCTTCTGTTTATTCAATCATAGGAACATGATTTATGGCTTCAAAATCCAATAATTGCTTATTCAATTGTTCTGCTTTGATCATAGCATGCCTAATCTTTTCCTCCTTTTCTTTCTCTCTTTTTTTCCTTATTTGAACTTGCTCTCAGATCTTTCTTTCCAATCCAAACACTTCTACAAAAATTTCCTTATAATTAGGAAGGGTTGTTTCAGATGAGGACTTTTTGGTAGGGACCTCTTCTTGGTGGTCATCTGGTATTTGGTGACCCTATAAGGAAGAATCATGGGGAAAAGAAGGAACAAAGTCTTGTCTATTCCTACTTTGGCTTCTAGATCTTCTATTATTCCTAGGGATTCCTCTTCTATGAGGTTGTGTTCTCCATCCATCCTTTTCAGAGGGTGAACAATAATCCTCATACTGATTTAAACCCAAATCAACTGCTTCCTCATATTCCAAAGTATTTCCTTCTTGGTTTGTTTGAACAGGATCTTCTATCCTCACATTTCCTTTCTATTTCCATGTGAAAGACATGTCATTAGTATTTTTCTCCTTCCTCATTTGACTTTTTCTTGAGGTAGCTGGGAGTTCCCCTTCTAGATTTTCTTTTAGGTGTTCTTTTCTCCAAGATCTTGTATTTTTATGAGTCATTATAAAACATGGAATTCTTTATTTAGAACACTGGTACAGAGATTTTGTAAAGAGTCACCACCCAATTTCCTTTTGGGGTTTAGAGAAATTATTCCAGTATTCTTTGGGAGAGATTATCAGTCGGGATCCTAAAGGAAAGATACTGAAAGATGAAAGGACAACTTTGATCTTAAACGGTGACTGAGAGGTAAGAAATGAGTAGGCCAGGAGTTGAACTCAACTTGAAACCTACGTCACTTGTGACTTTGTAAAAGATCTCAATTGGAATCCCAACAGAGTCGCCAATTTGTTAGGGATTTTTCTTGCATGATTCAAATATTTTAAATAATTACTTGAAACTAGACTCCTTGAAACTAATTCAAACAACAAAAATACCTAATTTTTGAGGATTGGATAGGATCCTCCTTCATTTTTGAGCTCCACATACTCAAGCAGGTATTACCTTTTGATGATTACTGATTACACAATATTATATAAGTGGACACTGATTTTCTATTTATCCTTCTAATGTATCAATCTATAAAACACTCTGCATATGACCAGGATCAATTTGATGCAGAGCTTAACCGAGAAAAATATGATTGCAAATACAACAAGGATCAGTGATTTAAGGATTCTCATCCTTCTCCCTTTTAAGGAGGGGCAACCTAAATGATTCTCTCTTTAAGGAATCAAGAAATAAGAACTGTATGATTTAGGCACAGTCCAATCTGTTTTGTACAAAACAAAATGAAATGAAAAAGTACTGGTAAATGATATGAAAGTTTCAATTTTTTCCCTTTGAGAAATATGAAAGATAAAACTATAAGAAACAAATAATAAACTAGTGCCTTATCCAATGGGCAAAAGATATTCTAATGCAAATCAATAAGATAATTTCAAAAGAAATACAACAGTATGGTTTACATACTATCTGCAAATTCAAATAAATTTCCCTACAAATTACTTTGTTAACCAAACACTGTTATCATCAACAATCCTTACAGATATATTTACCCTTTGAAATGAATTATGAGAAGTTTAATTCTTTCCTTGAAAGAAACTCATAATCAATTAAACAAGTTGCTTTACAACTGGTATATTTTAAATGCCTAACATATAAAACATACAAGAGTACAACATAAAGGTAAAGAGACAACAACAATATATGGCAGAAGTTGCAGTTTATTTGTATTAAAATCAACTTTCCAATTACATTCAAAATTCAATTACTCAGAAGGTTAGACACAAAATTTAGAAGTCTGCTTCAAAGCAATTCTGTTGAATTTTTTCTATTATCTTCCACCCTCCTTAGAAATGATTTTTACAACCCTATTTGTATCTTCCTTCAACCAAATTGGAATTCTCTTATCAACAAGAATGTAGCAAGCTTCAGATGGTTGAAAACCCTAACCCTAAAAGCATAAGAGACAAATCATAAAAAACAAAATACAACAAGCCCTTAGGTGGTGGAAAGACAAAATTTTCTTGAACTATCCTTCATCTTTGATTGCTTGGAAAATGACACCTTTGTCTGCAAGTATTCATGATAGCTTCTTAAGTTTTAATGAGATATGGTGACAACCATTTCAAGCTAACCTACACCATTCTTAAATGATAGCTTATCATCCTTGTATTTTGAGCTCAAGTGTCAAGTATTCCAGATGTCCTCCTTACTCATCATCCAAAATGTCCAAGTCAACTGTAGTGGATATAACTTTGTTGGGGTTTGTTAGCTCATCCCATGTAGTTACTTCTTCCTCTGATGGCCAATTAAAGTCATGGATGAGCTATTGTTGTGCTTTTTGTCTTTCCCACTTGTCATCTATAATTTCTTTGACATCTATTATGAACTTGGTGAGATCTGTCTCTTCCTTAATAGCTTCATCTAGGGTTTTATTGAAGCTCTCCAAATCAACATTATTCTCCTCACCTAAAAATGTCTCCTTCCTAGGCAATAAAAGATCAATATCTGACCTCCATTGATCAAGGCTCTTTATGACTCCATCCTTATTCTTTATAGAAGAGATAAACTTATTGGTACTGGAGCTAAGCATGGCTATCTTAGCCTCAATAAAATTCCCCTTACCTTTAAAAAGTGGTAATATGGCTTTAATTCTACCTATCTCCTCACCAACCCTCACAACTGTCTTTGGGATATCACTTCTCAAAGATTGAGAAAATGCCAATCTCTCAAAAAGTGGTGCTCTAATAGAATAAGCTACATGATACCTACTCAAATTTTGTACATAGTTATCAACTTCTATCTACAATTCTGGAAACATGCTATAAGCATTAAAAACAAGATCAAATTTATCTTTAATTACATTTATCCTATGCTGCAGAATATCTAATAGGGCTTGCAAGATAGCCTCATTATTCTCCTCATTTATCTTCTTCAATTCTACAGCCACCTCTTCTTCTATCATTCCTTGTGCCTCAATTAATATATGTTGCACAATAGGTGTAGGGGCCACTACAAGAGCATTAATGATCTGTTGCTGCAATTATTATGCATGTTTTTCCAATGCCTTCACCTTTATAATGTGAAAATCCCTATCTTTTACAAGGGCACTATAATCATTCCACAAAGCACCATACCCCTCTGACAGCTGCTTCATTTTATCTTCATTTAACTTTGCAAATTGGGTCAATACCTTAGATATCTCTAGGTGTCCTATATTGTGGATAGACCACACAATTTTATCCCCCTCCAACTATTCTTTGGCATTCAAAATTTGAGGCTTCTTGTCCTTAGGGTACAAAATCCACATAGCTAATGCCTGATATTTTGGGCTATACCCAAATCCTTTTATTATATCCCCCACTTGGGTCTCTAAAGACAATGAAATTAGAATACAAGTTCCACCTGGGTACAAGTAGCATATTGCTATCTTTAAGCATCTACTTGGCTTCTTCTAAAGTAATGGTCTCAAACTCAGGGTCATATTGTCTCAAAGTTTGTATTGCCTCATCAGGCACTTGACCTTCTTCTAAAATCTGGACACTTGAGGCCACTTGTTGATGCTTGTGCCATATTAAGAATCTTTTGAATTCATTTGACTTAATGAAATTGTCATCCTTCAAAAAGGCATCTTTCTCTATCATCCTCTCATCTTGGCCAAGGACCAAGGGTAGCTCAACATCTTCAGTTTCAAACCTTTGTTTTCTCTTTGCTTCTCTTATATTCTTTCTTATTTGGTAATGATGGGCACCAGTTCCTATAAAAAGGGGACTCACTCAATCTCTTTTCTTTTTAGAAGGCTCCCCAGTTAGTAACCTCTATTTTTTCTTAAGGGGCTCAGAAGTATCCTTAGAGCTAGGTAATTTACTTAGGTCAATAGTTTCATCTCCCTCTCCAGGTCCTTCAATCAATGTTTCTCCATAGTGGGTGGGCTATACACTAGGTAACCATCATCACTATCATCTTCATACTTAGAATTAGATTGGGATCCATTACCCTTATTAGTTTCATCAATTAAATCCTTCATGGATCTCACCAATGTGTTGAATTCAGCCATCATCTGCTCAAGTCTTTGGAGGTAAGGCAAAGTGGGAAAGAAACCCCCAAACACCAGTCCCTTTCTTTTCAACTATCTGTCAATATTAAACAATTTTCCTAATTGATATAATCTCTTCTCTACCTCATTATCCTCAATGATGTTTCTCATGATATCTTCCTCTGGATATTCCTCATGTTGTTTATTGTAAGGAATGCTAGGAGTGTAATATCTCCTTACAGTGACCATGAATCCCTCTATATCCACATATCTATAGGGTGATGCATACATCTTGAACTTCTCCTACCATTCATTCACCTTATTGAGAGCTCTCTTTCCTATTGTGAGATAATGCACCTTAAAGTGTTGAGGTGTGAAAGTCCCTTTTCTATGGGGAGCCAAGTGTTCCTTATTAGTCAACATAAGTTGCCAAATAAATTCTAAAAATGCAATCCTAGGTGGGAAAAAGAATGGCAGTAGATGGGGAGGCTAAGGGCATCCATAAAACCTAATCATCGTATAACCCTTCTCATAGAAAATATCTCCCCAATTATGACCTTTGGTCAATTTATCAACAAACTGTTGGGGTCTTACCAACTGTAGGACCTTGGTGGATAAACTTGTGCAATTAACTCCCAAACTCTGGAGAATGGGGTATACAATCCAATTTTCAAAGGTACCAAAATCATGCCTTGGACATGAAGGACTCCAAATCCCCAACCAAAACTGCACTAGATTGGGCTACCCATTCCACACCATTTGAGGTTTGAGATCATTTAAATTTATGAGATCATAATTATGGTACAAGATAAGGTGCATTGGCAAGGAGTAGTGCAAGAACTTGGGAGTAGAACCAGGTGTGAAATTCTTCAAAGACAACAAACCCTCATGCATTCTATTTATCACATATCCTATATAATCATATCCCTGAATCACAAGGTGGTTCTGCAAATCCAAGACCAGCATTAAAATATCAGAGGTAATCCTATCTGGTCTGCCATCAACTCCCAAGACCTGGCATAACCCATATGCAATGTATTTCAAATAAAACCAAAGATCCTTGTAATAATATGGAGTTGACCCACTCATAGGTACAATGTAGTTTTTGTTTTCTTTGGAGACATGGCTCTTAATCTCCTTACAGACCAATACAGCCTCTTAGACATATCTATTGGCTTGGGCTTGTAGGTCTATCTTGGTAGCCATAGGGATTTCAATTCCAAATGCCTTCATGAATGAATTTCAGTCTAGGGTAACTAGAGGAGAACCATCACCTTTTCTAATGGTTTTTGAAAGGGGATCATAGGATTGGGATAGCATAAGTAATGCATCCACATCTAGGAAAACCTCAGGAGTGAATTCATTTGGCTAACCCTGATGTCCAAGGGGTTGAGAATGGAACTGGACTATCACAATTCTTATATAAATACCCAAATAAACACATTCCTATGACCTTAGGAGTCTTAGCATCTCTGCAATAAGCCAATTCATCCATAAAATAGTCATCACTAACCTTTTTGTTTTGTGACAATCCGGGCAAGAGAGTGAGGAATTCATCTAAATAGCTTTCTTTCATCTTTTCCTTAGACCCTTGACTGGTGGAAGCTCCTCTTGCTATTTCTTGACTCACCCTGACTGACAACTAGAAGCCTTCTGCAAATCTCTGGTCACACTTAAATTCTAGAAAAGCTTTGAAAACTTTACACTCTGTACTCTTCAAAATACTCCATAATCCTCCAATGAGTAACATCTAACTATTTTATTCTATGGAATTGAATGCACCACCTTGTCTGACATTGAAAATCCATCGAGTATGTCACTTCTACCATTACTCAGCATGAACGAAGCTCAATTCACTAGCCATAGCTCAGGAAAATGACAGGTAATCAAATTTAATTATTTAGAGACCTGGCAAATGGAGAGAAGTCTCACAGTCATTAATAATGTTGGCTCCTTTTAAAATGTTTATGAGATCTGGCGACTAAGAGGGCTCTTGATAATCTCTAAATGATTTTGCACTTTATGAATTCATTATGAGATTAAGTGATCACCGCAAGATTTTGATCTAGAGACTTAGCGACCCTAGTGAATCTCTTTAGTCCATCTTTTAGTTTTTTATTTGGAGATCACCTGACTATAGTGTATTTCTTAGTCCTAAATGAAATATTTCTCTTCACGAGATCACACGACTAAGATTACTTTCAACTTTTATTATGAGATCTGGTGACAATAGGCAAACTCTTAATCGCTGAAAGCTTTTCTTAACCTGATTTTGGTATCGAGACTTCATGACCACCACAAGCTTGAGATTAAATCAATGGCTAAGAAGATGTAGCTTACTAACCTTTCTTTTAACTTAGCACAATCCAGAGATCATGCAACTATATGTATCTCCCAGTCGTGAAACACTTTCTCTAACCTTGGTTAAAACTGGAGACTTGGTGAATACCTCAACTCTCTGAGTCACTGAATCATTTTCTAAACTATAGTTCAGTTTCTGAGATTAAATGCCATCCATTGATCAAATCTTCATCTTATGGTTCATACCAAGTCTTCTGATCCTTTATAACTTAACCGCCACATCAGGAGACCTGGAGACAACTATGTCACTGGATTGCTGACCACTTGGAGAATAACTACCGCATCAAGAGACAACACGACCATTAAAATGTCAAGTCGATGAATGATGGAACTAACCACATGAAAACCTGGACACTTGGCGATCAACATAGAATAAGACCACACATTGATTTAGAGACCCAACAACCAAAGAGAAAATCATAGTCGCTGAAAAAAACTTCACTTTAAAAATTCATTCAAAGACAACCCGACCAAAGGTAATTTTGACTTAGAGATGGCATGACTATAGTTGTTCTCACAAAATTTATCATAGCAGTCTCTAGATCTCAGAAAAACATACAAAGACTTGGAGACTAAAAGCAACCGCTAGATCATTTTAAAGACAAAGAATATTCCAAAGTTGTTTAGAGATTAGGCGACAAAGGGTTTTTTGGCAATCGCTAGACTTTTAGGAATATGCCAACTTCTTTGGGAGACTGAGCAACTAGCTGAGGAAATATAAAGTGCACATGTCTTTAAGAAGTTTTAAGTGACCTAATAAAGTAACTGGAGAAAAGAAGGCTTATGGGTTAAACTAGGGCTTTTTGGATTTTTTAGGGCAAAGGGTCTGAAACCTAAGGTTATTCACCTAGGGCTGAAAATTTTACAAGAGAGACCAGAAAAGAACTCAAAATTTTGATTTGGAAAACACTGAGACCAGAAATACTACCAACAAGTCTCTTCCTATTTTATTAACTGTACGGTGCAAGATTTTCAATAGATTCTTGTTAGAAGTCTCTGCTTGTCTATTCCCTTGAGGATAGTAGATAGATGACCAATGTTGTGTAATCTTGAATTTAGCACATAAATCATCTAGGTCTTTGTTTTTTAATTGTCCACCATTATCTGTGACTATAGAATGTGGAATACCATACCGACATATGATGTAGTTCAAGATGAACATAGATATTTGTTTTCTAGTTTCTTGAGTCAAAGGCACTACTTCTACCCATTTTTTGAAATAATTTTTAGCTATGATTATATGGGTATGTGCATTAGATGAATGAGGATGTATGGCTCCTATAAGATCAAATTCCCATTGGTGAAAAGGCCATTGTTTAGTAAAGGGAATTAGATCTCTCCCTAGAGCATGAATTAAATTACCATGTACTTGGCACTTTTGACAGTTCTTAGCAAACTTGATGGCATCTTTCTCTATTTCAGGCCAATAGTACCCAGCCCTAATAAGCTTTTGAGTTAGAGTTAAACCATTTGAGTGTGACCCACATATACCTTCATGGACTTCCTTGAGTGCATGTTGAGACTCTTCCTATTCTAAACATCTGAGTAGCGTACCATCTAGACCTCGTTTGTATAGATCATGACCAATGATGACATATCAAGATGCATTGCGGATAAGGTATCTCTTTCCATGGTGGTTAAAGGTATCGAGAATGATTTGGTCTTTGAGATAAGAGAAAAGGTTTTTGTATCTAGATGAATCATGACCTACAATAGTGCAAATCATGTGGGTTTTAGGGGAATCATATGCAAGATAAGATAGTGCTTCTACTAGGAACTCATAGCGTAGCTCATATTTAGGCTACTGCAATAAATTAGATAGCGTTGCCATTACATCGGCAACCTTGTTCTCTATTCTACGTATTTTCTCAAAGGTGATAGATATGAAATGTTTCTTTAGGTCATCTACCATTCTCTTTTATGGAATGAGCTTTTCATCTTTCATTTGATACACATCATTGACTTGATGGATAACAAGTTGGGAGTCTCCATGAATGTGTATCTCTATCACTCTCCACTCAATTTCTATTTTCATACCATTTAAAAGGGCTTCATATTCAACAATATTGTTTGTACAAGGAAATTTGATTCTGAATGCTTTAGGAATGGAGTATCCCTGAGGAGTGATAAACAAAATGCCTGCTCTAGATCCATTATGTGTATAGGAGATGTCAAAGAACAATTGCCATTCTCTAGAAGAAAGATTCATGATAGAGGAATTTGGAAATTTCATTTGCATTGGTGTGTCATCGAAAAAAGGTGCATCTGCTAACTGATCAGCAATAACCTTGCCTTTAATATCTTTTCTTTCAACATATTCAATGTCAAATTCACTTAAGAGAATGACCCATTTGGCTAATCTACCCATGAGGGCAGCTTTGCTTAGTAGGTACTTTAGTGGATCAATCTTAGCTACCAAATATGTGGTATGAGATAACATGTAATGTCTCAATTTTTTGTGATGCAAAGATCATAGCTAGACAATCTTTCTCAATTATTGAATAGTTCTTCTCATATGCAACCAATGTTCTACTGATATGATATATAGCTCCTTCCTTTTTATTCTCATCATGTTGTGCAAGCAATGCCCCCAGTGATGTATCTATGGCGGAGACATACAGGATCAACAGCTTCCCCTAAATAAGAGGCATCAAGATAGGAGGATTTGATAGATTTTTCTTGATATGATTAAAGTTCTTTTCACATTCCTCATTCCATGCAAAGATAACACCTTTATGTAATGTCTTTGTAAAAGGTTGTGATATGTCCACTAGTTGAGATATGAAGCATTTGATAGATTGAACTCTCCCTTGCAATGTTCTCATTTGACTGATGTTCTTGGGAGGTTGCATCTCCATGATAGCTTTCACTTTTGCTGGATCAACTTCAATTTTTTTCTTTGAAACTATGTATCCTAAGAGCTTTCCAGAAGTGACACCAAAAGCACACTTCTTAGGGTTCAGTCTAAGACTAAATTTTTCCATTTTGTCTAGTATCTTGCTCAAGTCATTTAGATGTTTAGCTCTAATCATAGATTTTGCTAAAGTATCATCAACATAATCTTCCATGGTTCGATGCATCATGTCATGAAAAATAGATGTCATAGCTCTCTGATATGTAGCACTAGCATTCTTAAGCCCAAATGGCATGACATTCCAATAGAAGGTACACCACGCACATGTGAAAGTAGTTTTCTCGATCTTGATCCTCTAGAGCAATCTTTATTTGATTATATCCAGAAAAACCATCCATTAAAGAATACATCTCAAAGCTTGCAGTTGTGTCCACTATCATATCAATGTTAGCTAATGGAAAATCATCCTTAGGGAATGCTTTGTTTACATCTCTAAAGTTTGTGCACACCCTGATTGATTTATCTAGTTTAGAAATAGGTACAATATTAGAGATCCATTTAGCATAGTCAATAACATAGATGAATTACATTGACATTGAGCCTATTCACTAGATAGACTTACATTATACTAGATAGACTTACATTGGGTTTAGGTTCATATTGGTGAATAACATCAATATGTTTTTCTATGATAAGCTCATCTTCCTCTAGAATGACTCCCCACTCATATTCATTTGATTCCTCATCTATGCCTCTAGGGAAATTAAGAACATGAGTAAAGTCAGGATGAATACCCCAAGAAGGGTTACCCTCAGATTCTAATTTGAATTTATACTCATGAGAATCAGTCTTAGAATAACTACCACCATCCTCTTCATCTATTTGATTGTCTTTGAGATTAGTTGGTTCTTGTGGTGCAGCTATCTCTTGCTCTATAGTAGGTTCTTGTGTTTCTACTACATTAATTATTTTTATTGGATCATCTTCAACTTCAAGGAGGTCTTTTATTTCTTTAGGAAAATGCTCATATAGAATAAGATATTCAGTGGTGTCTGAATCATCACTATCAGATTGTTCTATTGTTTCTTCCTTTAGTTGATTTGTTGTGGATGGCTCAATCTGTTCTAAGACATGTGGGGAGTTTTTGCTAAGATAGAAAGGCTTCTTCTTATATCCTAGACCTATTGTATTCTTTTTTGCTTGACCATGATGGTCAAGAGGTGATAGCAGACCTTTACCTTGTAGTCCTAGAGGTCCTTTTCCTGTATATCCCATCTTTGTAATCAATTTGTCCCCTAGACCATATGACTTAGAAGGGACCTTTGATGTTTTAGAATCACATGATTGATCAATTTGAGATTTAGGTTCTTCTTTGTAGAGCCATGCAACTACAACTTCATCCTCTTCAAATTCTTGTTTAGATACTTGTTCTGCAACAAAATTTCCTTTATACGCCTCAAGAGGTTCTTTAGATTCTGGTTTGGACTGTTTCAAAGTTTTCCCATAAGACTTAGGTGAGATAGGGAGAGATGTCAAAGATAAGACTGGCTCCATAGTATATTTTCCCATACCATTTTCTTTGATTGTGACCTCTTTAGAAATGTCTTCCATCTTGGATGTTGAAGTAATGTGTAGCTACTTAGTGGAAGATTCTCTATTATTAGGAACAAGTTTATCAGCACATTATTTCAATGCATTTCAAGTTGTAGATACATCTACTGGGATGGTTACCTCTACTCCTTCATAAGTAAATTTCAAGCATTGATGGTATGTAGAAGGAATAGCCTTCATTTCATGTATCCAGGGTCTCCCTAGAAGGTTGTTGTAAGACAAAGGTATATCAAGAACTTGACATGTAGTATCTCTGATGACATGACCCATTCTGATAGGAAAAACAATTGTTCCCTTGGAGGATCTTTCTTCTTCATCATATGCCTTGATAGTTATTTTCTTTCTAGGATCAATAGCCATTTCTGAAAATCCCAATTGTGTGATCAACCTAAAAGAACAGATATTCAAACCAGTGCCCCCATCTATCAACACATGTTTGACATGACAATTTTGGATCAAGACTTCTATATGCAAGGGCTGATTATGCAGATGACTCAAGGAGTTATCATCTTCCTCTGAAAAGGAAATATACTACAGAGATGTAAGATGACCAACAATAGTCTGGAATCTATCTAAATCAAGGCTATCAGGAACATTGGATCTGAGCAGAGCTTTGTCTAGAATGGCTCTATGAGCTGGGGATATCCAAAGAAACTCAAACATTGAGATTTTTTTAATTGTGTGCTAGAGTTGTTGAACAATACTATATGAAGTAGGCCTTGTGTCTTTAGGATTTGAAGATTTAGATGTAGCCTTTTGTTTAGAAGCAGATGAAAGATTGAAAGGAACCTTAGGGACATTGGATGAATATGGTATTTGTCCTTGTAGGTGTGCCTGAGCTTGTGATCAAGTAACTACATTAGCTAATTGATTTTATCTATCTTTTCTTAAAATTGTGATGATATTGCAATGTTCAAATAGACATGGTTCAACCATATTGATGACATCATTGTTTTCAGAGTAGGCATAATTGAATTTAGCACCCATATTAGGTTGAGAAGAAGAATCTTCTTTACCATGTTTGGGAAATGGTTCTGTGAATTTTGTATGATCATTATTTCTCTTATGATTGTTAATCATGATTTCTCCATTATCAATTTTGTCTTGTATGATGTGCTCCAAGCGAATGCAGTTATTAGTCTTGTGTCCTTTATTGTGATGGAATTTGTAGAAATCATTCTCTCTCCACCATTTCAATTTAGGTTCAGGATCAAAGACTTTTATCTCAGGCAAGTAGATGATGTTGTTGGCCAATAGAGTTTTCATGGTAGATTCCAAGGATTCTCCAAGAGGAGTGAATTTGCGATTAGGATCTGTAGCCCAAGGTTTGTAATCAGATGATTTTTTGTTGGACTTTATTGCTTTAGCTTCAGAAGCTTTGATGGCTTGGGTACCAACAGTGAGATTGAAAGTAGGTGCCTTAGATGGGGCACAAATATTATCAACAACACCATCTGTAACAACACCTTTATTCTTGTTCTAGTTTTCATTCTTATCCTTGGAACTAGATCTAGATTCATACTTGTCCTTTTGAAGTGTGATGTCTCCTTTTTTCACAAGTACTTTCTCAATTTTGATTGCATTATCTGCCATCTTATCAAAAGATGTATGGTTTTGCATTTGTAAAGGGTAAATGAGTTCTGGAACAAGATTGTTGATGAAGATTTCCAACTTCTCAGTTTCTAGAATGGGTCTAGCATATAGAGAAAACTTCTTCCTTCATCTTTTGAGAAAAGTCATGAATGGTTCTCCTGAGTATTGTTTCAGATTGCAGATGTCAATCATGGTGATTAGATGTTGAATATTATAGGAGTATTGTTGATAAAATATTTTGATTAACTCCTCAAAAATTTTAATAGTAGGAGGCATTCTAGAGAACCAATGAATGGCTGACCCTCCCAGAGATCGAGGGAAAAGACACATTAAGTAAGTTGGTTCATGCATGAACTCCATGGATTGAGTACAAAATTCTCTGACATGATCTTGAGGGTCATAGCTTCCATCATACTTATCATATTTAGCATCTCCACCCTTTTAGGGAATAGTGGCATGTACAAGTCTTTATCAAATGGAAAAGGACATAGGGCCTCCATGGAGAACTCCTTAGGTTCCTTTTCTTTTTCTAGTTTGTTAAGTTTGAATTGCATGACATGCATCTGTTTCATCATAGTTATGATTGGAGTTTCTTCCTCATGCATAATGATATCTTCAATATTAAAGTTGGGAAAAATTTTAGCACCTTGATGAGCTAACTCTATAAAATATGCCTCATCATTTTCTTGAAGTCATCATCATTTTGATAGCGAGAAATTTCAGAAGGTGTAGGTTCTTGATCCACACCATGTTTAGAATGAGGTCCTTGAGACCCATGATGTATTCCTCTGTGAGACATGTTAGGAGTTTTAGGACTCCCTGGGATAGTGGGAGGAGGAGTTTTTTGATTGCTTCTGTGAGTTGATGGAGGGGGTATATAACCAATTTTCAATCAAAAATTTCCAACACCATCATCTTTGTAAAGACCAAAATTATAGAGTTTCTCAAGAGTGGGACCCTTGTGAGTAGTCAAAGGTATGGTGTTGAGAACTTCTCCAGATTTCTTATGTGAGGAAGCTCTAGTTTCCACCATTAACCTTGGGTGAAGCAAGAAAGCAAGTTAAAGACAACTGAAGAATGACCTGATTCAAGAAGATCAAATGACGCAACCTTGTCAAGATTGAATTGATTGAAGATTAGATCAGACATAAATGAAGGATACTATACCACAATAGTGTGGGTAGATGCCTAATAGATGGTGGGCATGAGCTCACAACACTTAGCCCTTTTAATAAGAAGACTAAATTTGAAGATAATTTTGACAAGGTTTTGACACAAGATGAAAAAGACTCAAATCGATAAATCAGAAGACAAAATCAGACTCAAGAGTTCACTTGAGGAAAATGAATGAATTTTTTCTAGTTTCTACTTTGCTCCTAACACAATGATTTGTTCGACAAATTCTAGAAATAGGCTATAAAAACTAGGTCTCTTACAATTTTGACAACTTTCTAGCAATTTTTTTTTTCAAAATTTCTCAAATGACTTTTTGTAGGATCGTACGACAGTGGGTATGCTTTGAAATGATAGTTGAAAAAACTCATATGACAATTGCAAAGCTCACATGATAGTTGATAGAAGGATTTTGACTTTCTGCTTTTGACTGGTGGAAAAACTTGTACGACACTATACAAGCTATCATATGACAATACAGGGGTTCTAAAATGACAATTGCCAAAAATCGGATTTTCTGACCTTGTGGGATGCCTTTTGACTCCAGAAAGGAATTTTACTTTAGATTTTGCAAATTTTAGGTTTTCAGTTTTAGATTGTTCGCAAATTTTTCTGTCTAGGTTTGAAGATTATTCCGGGATCATTCATTTTCAGTAACCAAATAGATAAACAAGCATGCAAAATAGCAAGCAAGTGATTCCAAGAACATTTGAAAACAATGAACATGGGACAAAGCAACCCTGCACATGAATAATCAAGTGACTAAATATGCTAATCCCTAGGAGTGCTAATTGTGTATGTTCCAAAAAGTTTTTCAATAACGCACATATTCCTAGAAAAATGAAAATTTGGCCTCACTAGGGTTTGTAGTAATGGTCTGACTCTACAACTTTTGTGATCTCAAGAGGGAGAACTCCAATCCAGGTGCACCGGTGTTTTGACACAGTCTGAGAATTTAATCAATCAGGAGCTGCTAGGGAGATCTGATAGCCCAACAAGAGACCACACCTATGAAGATTTCCTCCACAAGGACATTTATATAGCGGCTATTGCTACCATAGAAAAAATGTCTATTAGCACTTGAGGTTCCATCCATGTGGTTGACCCAATTAAGGGAATGTCTACTATGATTAACCCTCTCTAAAGGTGACTCACAAAAGATACCACATGGAGACTGGTTCCATATTCAAGGATATGAGTTTATGATACTACCTAAAAATGGAGTAGAGTATAATCCTCTAGCCTTTTCACTTTTAACCAAAATAAAGAAGACAGATTAATCTAACACGCTAAGACCAATATTATCTTACAAAAATCTATGATATCAACCACTTATGATCTATAAACCTCTCTGGAGAGAGAATGTATCAATCAAAAGTTGAAGACGCACAAATCTAGTAGAACGTGAGACTCTCTCAATAACCTCCCTACCTACAAGGGGATCCTTCGTCAAGAAGAGCTTCACATGCATGAACAAGTGAAAGAAGCCCACTCTCTTGAGATCATCCACAAATAGTGTTCATAGGGCCTATTTACTATGTGTAACAGATATGCAGAAAGAAAATCTACATTCGTTTTATACCCCAAAATGAAGTCTATGATATGAAAGCAAGAAAAGTCACACAAGCTTGACATGTGAGAGTTCGTTTTAACCAAATTGAAATTTTATCAACTTGAGGAGAATACCTGAATTAATCACAACACGCTTAGTATATTTTTACCTATTTTAGTAATTTTTCTCATGCTTTTCCTAATCAGAATCAGTAGATACCAATCAGAAACAGAAAATCTTAATTATTAGTGTTAGCTATCAGTCCAAATCTAAAAATCAAATCTAAAAAACTGCCAAAAATTCTAAAATGACAATTGAATTTTGGTGTCAAAACTTGTATGACAGTGGGTTACCTCCTAGATGATAGTCGGGAAACTCGTACGACAGTGGGTATCTTTTCATACGACAATAGAGCTCCCAAATGATAATGTGTACCTTCAAATACGAGCCTTGATAGAATTAATTATCGTACAATAGTGGGTACTTCCTGGTATGACTTTTGTCAGAAAGTCATACGAAAAATGTACGGACATAAAATAAAAGATCATAATTTTAACCAAAAAATGATAAGAAATTGATAGAAATTGAATGGAAACCCATTTCAGGGCCCCACGGTGGGCACCAGAAATGTGTGTTTGAATTTTGTACCTAGTTGTAGACACAACACTTCAATAAAATATTAGAGGTTAGCAAAAATCAAAATCATGCAATGAAATGAAAACTAAACTAACCAGGTGATTTACTGTCTTCTAGTAGATGCAAGTATGATATTCTCAAATTGGACAGAGACTAGTGACAATGCAACACCTAAATGAAGGATTTGAATGCAGAAGATGGATACAAAATCAATGCAGATTTATTCTATATTTTTATATTTTCTATGCAATTATAATGAAAGAAACTAATATGAAACTAGTCTAGATGAAACTAATATGATATGAAATTAATCTAAAAATGATATGAATGCTCACAAACAAAAGAAAATCTCACAACAGCTTGGATTCATAAAAGATGGATTCTTCGATCACCAATTTGCTAGCGTGAGGATGCAATTTTGTGGATCCTTTTAGAAGAGCTGAAGCCTTGATTTTATAGAAATCTAGGGCTTTGAGGGTGCATGAGAAAAGTCATAAATCACTCTTGATGAACTTAGGTTGATTTTTGAGTCAATAAGAAATCAGAGATGATTAACTCACATAATTATGCAAAATCATGGAAGAACAACTTTTTAACTCAAATCAGAAGTTTAGATTAGCTTTGAACTCAAAATAGATGTTGAGTTTCTAAAAGTTAACAACTTGCATTGATTTCTTGATTTTGAGTTTAACTGCTCTTTGAATGTGCACAATTAATTATGAATTAATTAAATAAATAAAGTGATTTATCCTCAACTTAACTGATTTTTGAATTAAAATAATTGATTTATGGGTTATCAATTATTAAATCAAACTTTTATTCAAAAACTGTATCATTAAATTTGACAACTGACTTTAATTAATTAAATAAGAATTTAATCAATTAGTCATAAGATTTTTGATTTATTGTCAGAATTAAATAATACAATTTAAGAATAAATGTAATTAAATTTAATTAAATAATTAAGTTGCAGTATTAAGTCTAATTAATTAAAAATTTAGAATATTCAATTAATCAAACTTTAGGATAAATTAGCTTTATTGCCAAATAATCATTAAATTAAAGATAATTAAGATAAATAGGAATATTTCTAAGAATATTCCCCAATGCAGAATTTAGGATAATCAATTAAATTTGATAATGTGCAAATGTGCATTAGGTTAGGACTTCGATGTCGATTTTGTTCGATTTGTAGATATAGGAGGTTAATGAACCTATAGCCCATTTTTGAGGTATTACATTTTGCCCCTCTTTGAATTACTGTCACTCACTTCTTCGCAATCATAAGGTTCAGAATTAGGTGTTTTGACACTTTTTCGTAATCATCGGTTCATTGTTGTTGTACTTAACATTATCTTTGGTCATTCAAGACCTAAATCTTAAATCTTGAATCTTTCAATCTTTCAATCGATTTCTATCTTAGAATTGATTAATCTTTCAAATCAAATTCTTTACCATACACAGATTATCTTTGAACCACTGTGCTTCACATAGTAATTCAAAGAGGGGCAAAATGTAATACCCCAAAAATGGGCTATAGGTTTATTAACCTCCTACATCTACAAATAGAATGAAATCGACATCAAAGTCCTAACCTAGGGCACATCTACACATTATCGAATTTAATTGATTATCCTAAATTTTGCATTGGGGAATATTCTTAGAAATATTCCTATTTATCTTAATTATCTTTAATTTAATGATTATTTGGCGATAAAGATAATTTATCCTAAAGTTTGATTAATTGGATATTCTAAATATTTAATTAATTAGACTTAACACTGCCACTTAATTATTTAATTAAATTTAATTACATTTATTCCTAAATTGTATTATTTAATTCTGACAATAAATCAAAAATCTTATGACTAATTGATTAAATTCTTATTTAATTAATTAAAGTTAGTTGTCAAATTTAATGATATAGTTTTCAAATAAAAGTTTGATTTAATAATTAATAACCCATAAATCAATTATTTTAATTCAAAAATTAGTTAAGTTGAGGATAAATCACTTTATTTATTTAATTAATTGTGCACATTCAAAGAATAGTTAAACTCAAAATCAAGAAATCAATGTAAGTTGTTAACTTTTGGAAACTCAACATCTATTTTGAGTTCAAAGCTGATCTAAACTTCTGATTTGAGTTAAAAAGTTGTTCTTGCATGATTTTACATAATTACGTGAGTTAATCATCTTTGATTTCTTGTTGACTCAAAAATCAACCTGAGTTCATCAAGAGTGATTTATAACTTTTCTCATGCACCCTCAAAGCCCTGGATTTCTATAAAATCAAGGCTTCAGCTCTTCTAAAAGGATCCAGCAAATTGCATCCTCACACTGGCGAATTGGTGATCGAAGAATCCATCTTTTGCGAATCCAAGCTGTTGTGAGATTTTCCTTTGTTTGTGAGAATTCATATCATTTTTAGATTAATTGCATATCATATCAGTTTCATCTAGACTAGTTTCATATCATTTTTTTTCATTATAATAGGATAGAAAATACAAAAATATAGAATAAATCTGCATTCATTTCGTATCGATCTTCTACATTCAAATCCTTCATTTAGGTGTTGCATTGTCACTGGTGTCGGTCCGATCTAAGAATATCATACTCGCATCTACTACAAGACAGTAAATCACCTGGTTAGTTTAGTTTTCATTTCATTGCACGATTTTGATTTTTGCTAACCTCTAATATTTTACTGAAGTGTTGTGTCTACAGTTAGGTACAAAATTCACACACACAATATACACATACACATATACATATATGTACACACATATACATGTGTGTATATATATATATGTGTGTGTGTGTGTGTACACATGTATACATGTATATATATGTACACACACACACACACACACACATATATGTATACATATATATATACATATATGCATATATATATACATGTATATATATGTATATATATACATGTATATATACACATGTATACATGTACATATATATATATATATACATAAATATGTGTGTGTGTGTGTGATGAAGGGTGCTCCCCTTAATACCACAAACACATAACAGAAACAGAGAAATAATAACAATTTGTAAGAACAGAAAATGGGCTTCTTATTATCTCCACAAGTGTGGAATTTCAAATTTTAGAATTACAATATGCAAAGCCACATGGGCATTCCCTTTACAATATTCTATAGGAAAAAGTCTTGAATTATCACCCAAATCTACCCAGCACTACCCTAGACAACACTACGAGCCTTCTTTATATAGGCAATTTCCATCACCCGAGAAGGTTCCAGAAATTTAGCCCTAAGGGCCGACCAAACTTTGAATTATTTTATTTTTCATTTTATTACATCATAGTCAGGTCAAAATAAATTTTGAAACCCGAACAAAAATTTTGAAGAAAAATTATTTTCTGCCATTTTAGGTGACCTGACTTCCGAAGACCATAAGTTCTCACTAGTTGCTTCGATTGACTATTATGACCCCAATTTAGAAAGGACACAAGGAGTTCTACAATGTCTAAATCAAGAAAGCTTCATTCAACCGAAAATTCGACCTCATCCGAGGCCGCTAAAGCCTTCAAAACTGAGTTCAAAGTTTTTGTACCCTGCTACCAATACTGAAAATCTGTAATATCTTCAAAACTAGACTTGATCTAGCAATGAAAATTTACTGGCATGCTGATATGACAAAGATGAACCTCCACATGTAAAATTAGAACATTTCAAGATTGTATGAACAATTTACTAAAAATAGCAAGTTTCCATAAATAGCAGCTCTACACAAGATAGTCTTTATTGAAAAGAAACTAGAAATATTTTTGGGTGATGCAAGATTGCTCTTACACTAAGGATACTCCTGCATTAGACACCCAGGGTAATTTGAGAAGTCATGTTGTCATGACTTAGGTGTGAATAGGGAAACTAAGATAGTTAACCTCCTCCTTTGTTAGCCATGACGAATCTTCAATAGGTCATCCTTTCCATTTGACCAGATATTCGTCATATATCCTATTCCTTGTCCTCTTCCTCTTCCTCTCTGATCTCTATTATTTTGATCTTTGAAATGATTGAAATCATCTCCTCTGTGATTCTGATTATTACTGGCCTAATCTTTCTTTTTCAAATCTTTATTTTGATCTCCATATGACCGTCCACCAAATCTTCCATCACGACCTCTTTCGCTTTGTCTGCTCTCAAACTTCTTGTTCAGCTTTTCCTCTACTTTTAGGGCAAACTAGTATGCCTCTTCAATACTGTTCATTCGAACTAGATTCAACTCCTCCTAAATGCTCAACCTCAACCCATTAAGGTAATGGGTAACTTTCTCCTTATTAGCTTCCACATGGCCTATTCTGATGAGGAGTCGATAGAACTCTTCTATATACTCCTAAACAAATCTTCCTGCTTGCTTCAAACTTTGCATTTTCTTCAGTAGGTCAAGCTCATAGTGAACAAGAATGAATTGTGAGTTCAATTTATCCACCATCTGATCTCATCTTTTGATTTTATCCTTTCCTCTTCTATTTCACTCCAATTGAATCTCTTGCCACCAGATCTCTGCAGGACCCTTCAGTCTGGCCTTCGCAAACTTGACCCTATCAAGATTCTTGATATCTCCATACTCAAAATATTTTTCACATTCGTTGATCCAGTCAATCAACTCCTCTGCGTTAAGATTCCCTAAAAATGTAGGAACCTTGATTTTAGGTCTTTTCCTGATCTTTGAAATGGCCCGAAAAAAGTCTTTCTTCCTCCTGGTTCAAAATTTCACCTTCTTCTTGATCAAAATTTCCTTCTCCCTCGGATTCACCCTCACTTTCATCTCTAACATTAAGATTCATTCCTCTATGAATATCCTGTTGCAATGCTCACACTTGTCTCTACAGTGCCCTAACCTCAGGCATTAAAACACTAGGTCTTCCACCACGTTCCATTCGTGGAGTCATTTTTGTGCTTCTCGGTGAAACTCTAACCACAATTTTGGTATAAACTACCTCACAGTCGGTGATTTGTTTACACAAAAACCCTAAACCATGGTCCTGGTGCAAACTGCCTCATAGTCGGTGATCTATTTACATACTTAGGAACTCCTACTCTGATACCACTTGATGAAGGGTGCTCCCCTTAATACCACAAACACATAATAGAAACAGAGAAATAATAACAATTTGCAAGAACAAAAAATGAGCTTCTTATTATCTCCACAAGTGTGGAATTCCAAATTTCAGAATTACAATATGCAAAGTAACATGGGTATTCCCTTTACATTATTTTGTAGGACAAAGCCTTGAGTTATTACCCAGATCTACCCAGCACTACCCTAGAAAACACTACGACCTTCTTTATATAGGCAATTTCCACCACCCGAGAAGGTTCCAAAAATTTAGCACTAAGGGCCGACCAAACCTAAAATTATTTTATTTTTCATTTTATTACATCATAGTTGGCTCAAAATAACTTTTGAAATCTACACAAAAATTTTGAAGAAAAATTATTTTCTGCCATTTCAGGTGGCCCGACTTTCGGAGACCATAAGTCATCACCAGTTGCTCTGATTGACTATTATTACCCCAATTCGAAAAGGGCACGAGGAGATCTACAATGCCAAAATTGAGCAAGCTTCATTCAACCAAAAATTTGACCTCATCAAGGGCCTCTAAAGTTTTCAAAACTAAGTTCAAAGTTTCTATACCCTGTTGCCAATACCGAAAATTTGCAATATCTTCAAAACTAGACTATATCTAGCAATGAAACTTTACTAGTAGGCTGATATGACTAAGATGAACCTCCACATGTGAAATCAAAACATTTTGAGATCGTATGAATAACTTACTAAAAATAGTGATTTTCCATAAATAGTAGCTCTACACAAGATAGCCCTTATTGAAAAGAAATTAGAAATATTTTTGGGTGATGCAAGATTGCTTTTACACCTAGGATGCTCTTGCATCAGACACCCAGGGTAATTTGAGAAGTGACCCTGTCACGACTCAAGTGTAAAGAGGGAAACCAAGATGGTTAACCTCCTCCTTTATTAGCAATAATGAATCTTCAATAGGTAGTGTTAGAAATGAATTTTGAAGCCTTTGGCAGTCATTCTGTAGCAGTGGTTGTTGCATTCATGACTATGATTATCATTGATGTCAACACAGTGATATTCTGGAGTTTAGCAGAGAAGCAAACATAGTTTTATTTTACGCACATATTATATTGTAGATTGAGTTATGCACAATTTATGGTATGTTCTTTATTGTGTTATTAGCCTATGGTTAAGAGCGCAAAAATAAATTCATTTATTCATGAAAGTTATAAGCATTTTGGTGGAAGCAGTATTCTGGCAGTATTCCTGTGTAGCGGTTTTAGGTAATCGGAGGATATCTCCTAATCAGGATGGAATTTGATTATGTGCAATTAAAGGGAAGTTTGAGACTCATTTTTGGTGATGTGGTTCATAGTGCAAACTTTGAGGTCACATGATTGGAAATTTATTGTATCTGGAAGCCGACAGTTTTATGTAATTTTGATGTAGCGTGTTGAAATTATTATTTTGTATTTGCATGCCGACTCATTTGTAATTATTTGAGTGTGGTATAAAGGAAGGAATTTTTTCCTTTTTATAAGAGGATTGTAATAGTTGTGATATGAAATTATGAAATTTGTGATGTGAATGTATGCATGAAGTGAAGAAAAGAGCTAATTTAGTGATGAAAGAAGGCTTGCAAAGTACAGAGATCTAGATTTGTGATCTTGTGTAGCAGAGAGTGTGGTTTTGGCATAGTGTGAAGGAGGTAACATATTTTATATTATTCTATTGAATAATCCTAAGATCTATTGGACAGTGAGTTCAGAGATCTTGCCTTGAAGTTGTTTGGGCAGTGGGTCCTTCTGTCTTCCA
This sequence comes from Chamaecyparis obtusa, assembly GCA_027943335.1. Taxonomy (NCBI): domain Eukaryota; kingdom Viridiplantae; phylum Streptophyta; class Pinopsida; order Cupressales; family Cupressaceae; genus Chamaecyparis; species Chamaecyparis obtusa. Next base: position 131,975 of record BSBK01007765.1, on the reverse strand, counting down.
TAACTCCTAACAGGGTTAGCATCTTTTAACAGGGATTCAAAATCTCCTAATAGAGATTCATATATAGTAAATGTATTTCATAAGACTCCTAATAGGGTCTATCCTCTAACAAGGAACTTTCATATTAGTGCATCATTTTGTGGGCATCATTCCCACTGGGGTTTACTCTTTGATCAAGAGGTTCCCTAGTTAACATATCTTGTGTTATTGTGTCACTGTGTATGATTATCCTTCTATGGCTGGTTACTACATTAATTATATGGTTTAAAGCTATTGAAGTTTATATTGAAGTTAATAATGATAAATGGTTTAATTATCAGATAACTGATTCAACCCCCCCCCCCCCCTTCTCAGTTATCTTGGTGGTCTTTACTTTCTAACAATTGGTATCAGAGTGGTAGGTCCTTGAAAGAGAAGTTTAACAACTTAAGAAGATTTATGACAAATTTTAGGAAAGAAAGCCCTAAATTTGATGGAGTAAATTTTCACAGCTGGAAAGAAAAGATGAAGACACATCTCTTATGTTTAGGACCAAGTTATTGGTTGATTACAAAGAATGAAAGAACTATAATTGAAGAAGACAATCTTGAAACAAGTTCTAAAGATGAGGTAGATCTATTTATGTGTAACATACTTGCAAGAGAAGCACTTTTATCAACACTTCCAGAAAATGAATATAGTCAGGTAAAAGGTTTAACTAAATCTCATGATATTTGGAAAGCTTTACATTCTACTTTCAAAGGTCATGAACATGCAAAGAAAGCTAGGTTACATAATTGGATTTGTGCATTTGAAGACATAAGAATGATGGAAGATGAATCTATTAGAAGTTATATTGCTAGGATGTCAGAAATTGTTGTAGGAATAAAGTCTTGTGGAGGTGAAAAGCCAGAGAATGAAGTAATATGGAAGATTTTGAAAACATTGACACCGGTATTCAAGAAGACTACACAGATGATTGAACAAGTGATACCTTGTACACCAAAATTTTCAAGAGAGACTCTTCTTGGAAGATTGGAAGTATCAAAGATGAATTTGAGATTATTAGGAGAACTACCTAGAGTGGAGACAACATTCAGTGCTCTTAGCATCAGACCTACTTTTTCTAGAAGTACAAGTGTGAATGGAGATTATGCCAGTAGTAGCAAATCTAAATCTGATGAAGATAAGAAGATTGAAGAAGGTATATCCTTGCTTGTGAAAAGAGAACTAGATGGTAAGAAAATCTTTAAATGTTGGACATGTCAAGAATATGGTCATTTTGCATCTAAGTGTCCTAAGAGAGTTAAGAAGTATAGAAACAATTTTAAGCCTAGAAGATCTAAAGAATGTTATTATGCAAATGATGAAGAAATTGAAGCAGGGATTGAAAAACATTTGAGTGAAAATGATAATGATAACTTTGATGACATAGGATTTGTAGCAATTAAGGAAGAAAATTTTGAATTTGATATTAAAAAAGAAAAAGCTTTATTTTCCTAAGTTGAAAAGAAAGTTGATTGGATTATAGATAGTGGTTGTTCACATCATATGACTAGTGATAAATGAAAATTCATAAAGTTTAACAATTATGATGGAGGAGTTATTAGAGTTGGTAACAATGCACCTTATTTGATTAAAGGTATAGAATCTATTACTCTTGATGGAAAGACTAATACTGATGATGTTTACTTTGTTGATGGATTGAAACATAATCTTTTGAGTGTTGGATAGTTAGTGGATAAAGGATATCAAGTTTGGTTTACTGAGAAAACTTATGTGATTAAGGATAAAGATGGAAATCTAATTGGAACTAGATCTAGAACCAGAGGTAATGTATTTCAATTGAACCCTACTGAGATGACATGCTTGATGACTAAGATTGATGATAGTTGGTTATGGCATAGAAGGTTTTGTCATATAAACTTTGATAATATTGTGAAAGTAAGTTCTAAACTTTTAGTAAGAGACTTACCCAAGATTATGAAGCCTACTAACATGATTTGCAAGGAATGTGTGATGGCTAAGCAGAAAAGGAGTTCATTTCCTAGCAAGAAGTTCACATCTACAGAAAAGTTAGAGATTGTTCATACAGACTTGAGAAGTCCTACTAGGACTAGAGGATTCTGTGGAGAAAGGTGTTTTATGATTCTTGTTGATGATTTTACAAGAATGATGTGGATTGCATTTTTGAAAGAAAAATCTGAAGCATTTGATAAGTTTAAGGTCATGAAGAATAAAGTTGAGAATGAATCAGGAATGAGGATTAAATGTTTGAGATCTGATAGAGGTGGAGAATTTACATCTAAAGAGTTTAACACCTTTTGTGAAGTGAATGGTATTAAGAGATAGTTATCATCCCCTAGAACACCAAAACAAAATGGTATTGCAGAAAGAAGGAACAAATCAGTAGCTAAAGCAACTAGAGCTATGTTATTTGAAGGTGATTTGGCAAAGACATTTTGGAGAGAAGTGGTGAATACAGTAGTATATACAATGAACAAAGTACAAATTAGAGTATACACAGACAAGACACCTTATGAATTATGGTTTGGACATGCACCCTCAGTTAAGTATTTTAGAATTTTTGGAAGCAAATGTTATATTAAGAGAGATGATGATATAGGAAAGTTTGGTCCTAGAAGCGATGAAATAATTTTTCTTGGATATTATTTGAAAAAAAAAGCATATAGATGTTACAATAAGAGAACTAAAACTATTGTTGAAAGTGAAAATGTAAAAGTTGATGAGAAGTTTAAAATTTAGGAAAGAATGCTTGATTGTGAATCTGATGAAGGAACTAACCTTCAGCCTAACATTGAAACTATTGAACAATTTTTTGAGGTTGACAGTGAATTGTTGAATGAAAGTCATGCTGAAGAAAATAGAGAAGAATCTACAGTTGAAGAAAGATTAGTGACTATGACACCTAATAGGTATCTATCAAGACATCATCCTATTGAGAAAGTTATTAGAAGTTTGGATAGAGGAGTTACGACTAGAAAGAAGGTACATTTATGTTTGATTCTCAAATTGAATCTAAGTCTACTAATGAAGCTTGTGAAGATGAACATTGGATTAAAGCTATGAAAGAAGAATTGGATCAGATTGAAAAGAACAAGACATGGGAATTGGTCCCTAGACCTAAAGATAAAAATGTGATTGGAACTAAATGGGTATTCAGGAACAAGATGAATGAACAAGGAGAAGTAATTAGAAACAAAGCAAGATTGGTATGTAAGGGAGACTCACAGCAACAAGAAATTGACTATGAAGAGACTTTTGACCCTGTGGCAAGACTTGAAGTGGTAAGAATATTTTTGGCTTATGCAGCATTTAAGAAATTCAAAGTGTATCAGATGGATGTAAAGTCAAGATTTCTGAATGGGATTAGAGGAAGAAGTCTACATTGAGCAGCCTGAAGGTTTTCCTTTGACTCAAAAAGGAGACATGGTATGTAAACTAAAGAAAGCATTGTATGGACTAAAGAAAGCACCTAGAACTTGGTATGCTAGATTAGATAAGTATTTGTTAAAATTGGGATTTACAAAAGGAACAGCTGATAGTAACTTATACACAAAAGAAATTGACATTGGATTGCTAGTTTTGGTTATTTTTGTTGATAACATTATTTTTGGAGGAGAAGATGAAGCTAGTGAAAAATTTGCTGATGAAATGAAGATAGAATTTGAAATGAGTATGATTGGAGAAATGAAATACTTTTTGGGATTACAAATAACACAAAACAAAGATGGTATCTTTATAAGTCAGACAAAGTACTTGAATGATTTGTTGAAAAGATTCAGTATGGAGAATTGTAAACTAGTTGGAACACCTATGGTTATAGGACATAAACTATCTAGTAAAGATGAGACACTAGAAGTTGAGCAAAAGAAATACAGATCTATGATTGGTGGATTGTAGTACTTGACACACACTAGACCAGATATACAACATTTAGTTGGGATGGTAGCAAGATTTCAAGCTGAACCTAGAGAGTCACATTATGCAGTAGTAAAAAGGATATTGAGATATCTTAGAGGCACAATGGACTATGGACTGTGGTATGAAACTTTTGATGATTTTACCCTATGTGCATATATTGATGTTGATTGGGGAGGCAGCGTTGATGACAAGAAAAGCACCAGTGGTGGAGCCTTTTTTCTTGGAGGAAGATTAGTTTCTTGGTTGAGTAAAAAGCATAATTGTATCTCACAGAGTACAACAGAAGTAGAATATGTAGCAGCAACAAATAATTGTAATCAGATAATTTGGATGAAGTAGATGTTGATGGACATTAGAATCAATTTTGATGAGCCTATTGTCATATATTGTGACAATACAACTACAGTTAGTATGTCTAAGAATCTAGTTTTACATTCTAAAACAAAGCATATAGAGATCAAGTATCATGTTGTAAGAGAGAAAGTTACAGAAAAAGAAGTTAGACTGGAGTACATAAGCACAAAAGAGCAAATAGCAGATATATTTACTAAGCCTTTGCCTAAGGATACATTTGAGTATCTGAGAGGTATGCTTGGGGTTATGCCCCAACCTACTTTTGAGTAATGATGCAGTTGGTTGCATTCATCCAGTGGTTTATGGCCCTATCTATTTTTTGGATTGGATGTTGGTACTTCCTCTATGGGGGAGTATGTGTATCTAAGCTGAGTCATTGAGGACTCTTGTGAATGTATTTTCTGAATAGTGTCTTTTGACATTGAGCTATTATTTGACATAGTGATAGAATTTATGTCATTGATGTCAATGGGGGAGAGAATCAGGGAAAACATTGAGGAAAAATTAAGGAACTACAATTTTTGGAGAGATTGAATAGGATAATGAAGCAAGATTTGATTGATGATGAGTAGTAGTGCAGTTGAGCAACAGTGATTGGATTTTTGGAACATTGGATGTTTTTCATCTACATTACCATCAATTAAAATGGGGGAGATTGTTAGGAATGAATGTTGAAGCCTTTGGCAGTCATTCTGTAGTAGTGGTTGTTGCATTCATGACTATGATTATCATTGATGTCAACACAGTGATATTCTAGAGTTTAGTAGAGAAGCAGGCACAGTTTTGTTTTGTGCACACATTATATTGTAGATTGAGTTATGTGCAATTTATGGTATGTTATTTGGTGTGTTATTATCCTATGGTTAAGAGTGCAAAAAGAAATTCATTTATTCATGAAAGTTATAAGCATTTTGGTGGAAGAAGTATTCTGGCAGTATTCCTGTGTAGTGGTTTTTGGTAATCGGAGGATATCTCCTAATTGGGATGGAATCTGATTCTGCACAGTTAAAGGGAAGTTTGAGACTCATTATTGGTGACATGGTTCATAGTGAAAACTTTGAGGTCACATGATTGGACAGTTATTGTATCTGGAAGCTGACAGTTTTATGTAATTTTGATGTAGCGTGTTGAAATTATTATTTTGTATTTGCATGCCGACTCATTTGTAATTATTTGAGTGTGGTATAAAGGAAGTAATTTTTTCCTTGTTATAAGAGGATTTTAATAGTTGTGATATGAAATTATGAAAGTTGTGATGCGAATGTATGCATGAAGTGAAGAAAAGAGCTAATTCAGTGATGAAGGAAGGCTTCCAAAGTATAGAGATCTAGATTTGTGATCTTGTGTAGCAGAGAGTGTGGTTTTGGCATAGTGTGAAGGAGGTAACATATTTTATATTATTCTATTGAATAATCCTAAGATCTATTGGACAGTGAGTTCAAAGATCTTACCTTGAAGCTGTTTGGGCAGTGGGTCCTTCTGTCTTCCATAACTCCTAACAGGGTTAGAATCTTTTAACAAGGATTCAAAATCTCCTAATAGAGATTCATATGTACTAAATTTATTTCATAAGATTCCTAATAGGGTCTATCCTCTAACAAGGAACTTTCATATTAGTGCATCATTTTGTGGGCATCATTCCCACCAGGGTTTACTCTTTAATCAAGAGGTTCCCTAGTTAACATATCTTGTGTTATTGTGTCATTGTGTATGATTATCCTTCTATGGTTGGTTATTACATTAATTATATGGTTTAAAGTTGTTGAAGTTGATATTGAAGTTAATAATGATAAATGGTTTAATTATTAGATAACTGATTCACCCTCCTCCCTCTCAATTATCTTGGTGGTCTTTACTTTCTAATAGATAGTCCTTTCCATTTGACCAGATATTCATCTTATATCCTATTCCTTGTGCTTCTACCAACATGACTATCTAATATATCCTCAATCTCCTTGATAGTTGAAATAGTTGTTGGAATAATCCACTGTGCTATTATGATCTCATCTTCATCACCTCCTTCATGATACTCTATCAAATCTAAAATGTTAAACACTGGTGAAATATTCAGCTCAGTAGGCAATTCTACCTCATAGGCATTTCCTGAATCATGCTTCTTCAGTATCTTGCATGGCCCAAAATTCTTCATTTTCAACTTGTTATATGCACCAACTAGAAATCTCTCCTTCCGCAAATGAACCATGACTTCATCTCCAACCTAAAATTCCTTATGCCTCATTTTCACATCTACCTTAGCCTTATACTGCGCATTCATCTTTTTAATATGCTTCCTCATCTCCTCATGAATGTTCTTCAAATGTTCTATAAAATCACTAGCTTCAGCACTACTTATTTCTCCTTTATCTATCTTTCTCAACTCAGATGCATTTCTAGGACTACTTCCATATACAATCTATGGATGATGTGATGAACTAAACTTCAAATCTATCTTCAAGTCAATCTAATGACTGATCTTTCTTACTGGTGGTAATCCATCAGGCACATTATCAGGTACAATATCCTAAAACTCATTCAATAATTTTACAACTTCTACAGGTATATCTTCTACTTCCTCTTTCCCAACCTTTGGAATTAAGGTAAAACACATATGCTCATACCGCATACCATCTAAGAAATTTCTTCTCTCAACAAAAGTTATTCTTACACTACCACATACCTTTTCTTATGTTTCCTTTAATGGTTTTAGCTTATCTCACACTTCATCCTTTATTAGGGAATAGATATTCACAAAACCATAATGTACAGCACACCTGTCAAACTGCCAAGGTCTACCCAATAACATATGACATGCATCCATAGATATGATATCACATAGTACCTCATTTTGGTACCTTCCGATCTTGAACTTCACTAGGAACTATTCACTGACCATGACCTTGTTGTCATCCTGCACCCAGGCAACCCGATATCGATGTGGATGTTTCTGCCTCTTGAGCTTCAACTTTTTCACCATCTCTTCTGACACCAAATTATTAGTATTGCCCCTATCAATAATCACATCACAACACTTGCCCTTTCACTTGCACCTAGTGTGAAACAAGGTCCTCCTTTTCACAAGTTTGTTCTCACCACTCAACGGGACTCTTCTATTAGGCAGCGTTTCTCCTCTTTCAGCATCTTTAGAATTTGATGATCTAGCATCTTCATCTACATGTGCAACTTTGGTCTGGCCTTCATTTCTCTTATATGTCCTTCCTTGGTGTTGAGGACATTCAAATGCCCTATGATCTTCTTGTCCACAATGAAAATATGTTCCACGAAAGCCTCCTCTTCTAGATCCTTGTCCGCTTCCTCTTACTCTCTAATTTCTATTATTTTGATCATGGAAATGATTGAAATTATCTCCTCTCTAATTCTAACTATTACTTGGCCTCATCTTTCTTTTTTGAATCTTCATTTCGATCTCTATATGAGCATCCTCTAGATCTTCCATCATGACCACTTCTACTTTGTCTGATCTCAAACTTCTTGTTCAACTTTTCCTCTACTTTTAAGAAAAATTGGTATGCCTCTTCAATATTGTTCATTTGAACTAGATTCAACTCCTCCTGAATTCTTGGCCTCAACTCATTAAGGTAATGGGCAACTTTCTCCTTATCAGCTTCCCCGTGGCCTATTTTGATGAGGAGTCGATAGATCTCCTCTGTATACTCCTGAATAGATCTTCTTGCTTGCTTCAAACTTTGTATTTTCTTCAGTAGGTCAAGCTCATAGTCAATATGAATGAACTGTCACTTCAATTTATCCACCATCCAATCCCATCTTGTGATTCTATCCTTTGCTCTTCTATTTCGCTCCAATTGAATCTCTTTCCTCTAGATCTTCGCATGACCCTTCAGTCTAGCCTTTGCAAACTTGACCCTATGAGGATCCTCGATATCTTTATACTCAAAATATTTTTCAAATTCATTGATCTAATCAATCAACTCCTCTAGGTTAAGATTCCCTAAAAATGTAGGAACCTTGATCTTAGGTCTTTTCCTGATCTTTGAAATGGCCCAAAAAAGTCTTTCTTCCTCCTGGTTCAAAATTTCATCTTCTTCTTGATCTGAATTTCCTTTTCCCTCGGCTTCATCCTCACTTTCATCTCTCACATTAAGATTCATTCCTCTATGAATCTCCTCTTGCAATTCTTGCACTTGTCTCTATAGTGCCCTAACCTCAGGTGTTACAAGACCAACTCTTCCACCCTGTTCCCTTCTTTGAGGCATTTTCGTGCTTCTCGTTGAAACCCTAACCATAGTCCTAGTGCAAACTGCCTCACAGTCGGTGATCTATTTACACATAAAATCTAAACCATGGTCCTGGTGCAAACAACCTCATAGTCAGTGATCTATTTACACACTTAGGAACTCCTACTTTGATAGCACTTGATGAAGGGTGCTCCCCTTAATAACACAAACACATAACAAAAATGGAGAAATAATAAAAATTTGCAAGAACAGAAAATGGGTTTCTTATTATCTCCACAAGTGTGCAATTCACAATTTCAAAATTACAATATGTAAAGCCACATGGGCATTACCTTTACAATATTATATAGGACAAAGCCTTGAATTATTACCCAGATCAATCTAGGACTCCCCTAGACAACACTATGGGCCTTCTTTATATAGGTAATTTCCACCGCTCGATAAGGTTCCATAAATTTAGCCCTAAGGGCTGACCAAACTTAGAATTATTTTATTTTTCATTTTATTACATCATAGTTAACTCAAAATAGCTTTTGAAACCCGAACATAAATTTTCAAGAAAAATTATTTTGCACCATTTTAGGTGGCCTGACTTTTGGAGACCATAAGTCATCAACAGTTGCTTCGATTGACTATTGTGACCCCAATTCAGAAAGGGCACGAGGAGCTATACAACACCTAAATCAAGAAAGCTTCATTTGGCCAAAAATTCAACCTCATCCAGGGCCTCGAAAGCCTTAAAAACTTAGTTCAAAGTTTCTATACCATGCTACCAATACCAAAAATCTGCAATATCTTCAAAACTAGACTTGATCTAGCAATGAAACTTTACAAGTAGACTGATATGACTAAGATAAACCTCCACATGTGAAATCAGATCATTCTGAGATCATATGAACAACTTACTAAAAATAACAATTTTCCATAAATAACAGCTCTACACAAGATAGCCCTTATTGAAAAGAAACCAAAAATATTTTTGGGTGATGCAAGATTTCTCTTACACCCAAGATGCTCCTGCATTAGACACCTAGGGTAATTTGAGAAGTGACCCTATCATGACTCAGTTGTAAAGAGGGAAACCAAGATGGTTAACCTCCTCCTTTGTTAGCCATGATGAATCTTCAACAGGTCTTCCTTTCCATTTGACCAGATATTCATCATATGTCCTTTTCCTTGTACTTCTGCCAACATGACTATCCAATATATCCTCAATCTCTTTGATAGCTAAAATAGTTGCTGGAATACTCCACTATGCTATTTTTATCTCATCTTCATAACCTCCCTCATGATACTCTGTCAAATCTAAAATGTTAAACACTGATGAATTATTCATCTCAGTAGGCAATTCTACCTCATAGGCATTTCTTGAATCATGCTTCTTCAGTATCTTACATGGCCCAAACTTCCTCATTTTCAACTTGTTATATGTACCAACTAGAAATCTCTCCTTCCACAAATGAACCGTGACTTCATCTCCAACCTAAAATTCCTTATGCCTCCTTTTCACATCTACCTTAACTTTATACTCTGCATTCATCTTCATAATATGTTTCCTCACCTCCTCATGGATGTTCTTCAAATGTTATGCAAAATCCCCAGCTTTAGCACTACTTATTTCTCCTTTATCTATCTTCCTCAAATCAGATGCATTTCTAGGACTACTTCCATATACAATCTGTGGATGATGTGATGAACTAAACTTCAAATCTATCTTCAAGTCCATATGATGACTGATCTTTCTTACTGGAGGTAATCCATTAGGCACATTATCAAGTACAATATCCTAAAACTCATTGAATAATTCTACAACTTCTACTGGTAGATCTCCTACTTCCTCTTTCCCAGCCTTTGGAATTAAGGTAAAACACATATGCTCATGCTGCATACCATCTAAGAAATTTACTCTATAAAAAAAAGTTATTCTTGCACTACCACATACCTTTTCATATGTTTCCTTCAATGGTTTTATCTTATGTAGCACTCCATCCTTTATCAGGGAATAGGTATTTGCATGACCATCATGTACAACACACCTGTCAAATTGCCAAGCTCTACCCAACAACATATGACATGCATCCATAGATATGATATCAGATAGTACCTCATCTTGGTACTTGCCAATCTTGAACTTCATTAGGCACTGTTCACTGACCATGACCTTGTGGTCATCCTACACCTAGGCAACCTGATATGGATGTGGATGTTTCTGCCTCTTGAGCTTCAACTTTGTCACCATCTCTTCTGACACCAAATTATCAGTACTACCACTATCAATAATCACATCACAACACTTTCCCTCACACTTGCACCAAGTGTGAAACAAGCTCCTCCTTTACTCAAGCTCATTCTCACCACTCAACATGACTCTTTTGTTAATCAACATTTCTCCTCTTTAAGCATCTTCAGAATTTGATGATTTGACATCTTCATCTACATGCACAACTCTGGCCTAGCCTTAATTTCTCCTATCTATCCTTTATTGGCATTGAGGACATTCAAATGCCCTATGACCTTCTTCTCCACAGTGAAAACATGTTCCACGGAAGCCTCCTCTTCTAGATCCTTGTCCTCTTCCTCTTCCTCTCTAATCTCTATTATTCTGATCATGGAAATGATTGAAATCATCTCCTCTCTAATTTTGACTGTTATTGGCCTCATCCTACTTTTTTAGATCTTCATTTCAATCTCCATATTATCGTCCACCAGATCTTCCGTCATGACCTCTTCCGCTTTGTCTTCTCTCAAACTTCTTGTTAAACTTTTCCTCTACTTTTAGGGCAAACTTGTATGCCTCTTCAATACTATTCATTTGAACTAGATTCAACTCCTCCTAAATGCTTGGCCTCAACCCATTAAGGTAACATAAAACTTTCTCCTTATCAGCTTCCACATGGCCTATTCTGATGAGGAGTCGATAGAACTCCTATGTATTTTCTTGAACAGATCTTCTTGCTTGCTTCAAACTTTGCATTTTCTTTAGTAAGTCAAGCTCATAGTTAATGGGAATGAACTATCAATTCAATTTATCCACCATTTGATCCCATCTTGTGATTTTATCATTTCCTCTTCTATTTCACTCCAATTGATTCTCTTGCCACTAGATGTTTGCATGACCCTTTAGTTTGGCCTTCGCAAACTTGACCCTATTAGGATCCTCGATATCTTCATACTCAAAATATTATTCACATTCATTGATCCAATCAATCAACTCCTCTAGGTTAAGATTCCTTGAAAATGTAGGAACCTCGATCTTAGGTCTTTTCTCGATCTTCAAAATAGCCTGAAAAAGTCTTTCTTCCTCTTGGTTCAAAATTTTGCCTTCTTCTTAACCAGAATTTCCTTCTCCCTCAACTTCATCCTCACTTTCACCTCTGACATTAAGATTCATTCCTCTGTGAATCTCCTCTTGCAATTCTCATACTTGTCTTTGCAGTGCCCTAACCTTAGGTGTTAAAACACTAGCTCTTCCACCACATTCCCTTCATGGAGGCATTTTCACGCTTCTCGCTAAAACCCTAACCATAGTCCTGGTGCAAACTACCTCATAGTCGGTGATCTATTTACACAGAAACCCTAAACCATAGTCCTGGTGCAACCTACCTCACAGTTGGCCATCTGTTTACACACGCAGGAACTCTTGCTCTGATACCACTTAATGAAGGGTTCTCCCCTTAATACCACAAACATATAACAAAAATAGAGAAATAATAACAATTTGCAAGAATAGAAAATGGGCTTCTTATTATCTCCACAAGTGTGGAATTCCAAATTTTAGAATTACAATATGCAAAACCACATGGGCATTCCCTTTACAATATTCTGCAGGACAAAGCCTCGAATTATTACCTAGATCTACCCAGCACTGCCCTAGATAACACTACGGGCCTTCTTTATATAGGCAATTTCCACCACCTGAGAAGGTTCTAGAAATTGAGCCCTAAGGGCTGACCAAACTTAGAATTATTTTATTTTTCATTTTATTACATCGTAGTTGGCTCAAAATAACTTTTGAAACCTAAATAAAAATTTTGAAATTTTTTAATTTTCTGCCATGTCAGGTGGCCCGACTTCTAGAGACCATAAGTCATTACCAGTTGCTTTGATTGACTATTATGACACCAATTCAAAAAGGGCCCGAGGAGCTCTGCAACACCTAAATAAGGAAAGCTTCATTCAACCAAAAATTTGACCTCATCCAGGGCCTCTAAAGCCTTCAAAACTGAGTTCAAAGTTTCTGTACCATGCTACCAATACCAAAAATGTGCAATATCTTCAAAACTAGACTTGATCTAGCAATGAAACTTTACTGGCAGGCTGATATGACTAAGATGAACCTCCACATGTGAAATTAGAACATTCCAAGATTATATGAACAACTCACTAAAAATAACAAGTTTCCATAAATAGTAGAGCTCTACACAAGATAGCCCTTTTTGAAAAGAAACCAGAAATATTTTTGGGTGATGCAAGATTGCTCTTACACACATGATGCTCCTGCATCAGACACCTGGGGTAATTTGAGAAGTGACCCTATCATGACTCAGGTGTGAAGAGGCAAACCAAGATGGTTAACCTCCTTTTTTATTAGCCATGATGAATCTTCAATAGGTCATCCTTTGCATTTGACCAGATATTCATTATATATCTTATTCCTTGTGCTTCTGCCAATCCAATATATCCTCAATCTCCTTGATAGCTGAAATAGTTGTTGGAATACTCCACTATGTTGTTGTGATCTCATCTTCATCACCTCCATCATGATAATCTATCAAATCTAAAATGTTAAACACTAGTGAAATATTCAGCTCAGTAGGCAATTCTACCTCATAAGCATTTCCTGAATCATGCTTCTTCAGTATCTTACAAGGCCCAAACTTCTTCATTTTCAACTTGTTATATGTACCAATTGGAAATATCTCCTTCCGTAAATGAACTATGACTTCATCTCCAACCAAAAATTCCTTATGCCTTCTTTTCACACCTACCTTAGCCTTATATTGGCCATTCAGCTTGGTAATATGCTTCCTCACCTCCTCATGGATGTTCTTCAAATGTTCTTCAAAATCCTCAGCTTCAGCACTACTTATTTCTCCTTTATCTATCTTCCTCAACTCAGATGCATTTCTAGGGTCCTACTTCCATATACAATCTATGGATGATGTGATGAACTAAACTTCAAATCTATCTTCAAGTCCATCTAATGACTGATCTTTCTTACTGGTGGTAATCCATTAGGCACATTATCAGGTACAATATCCTGAAACTCATTCAATAATTCTACAAATTCTATAGGTACATCTTCTACTTTCTCTTTTCCAACCTCTAGAATTAAGGTGAAACACATATGCTCATACCGCATACCATCTAAGAAATTTCCTCTATCAAAAAAAGTTATTCTTGCACTACCACATACCTTTTCTTCTATTTCCTTCAATGGTTTTAGCTTATGTTGCACTCCATCCTTTATCAGGGAATAGGTATTCGCATGACCATCATGTAAAGCACACCTGTCAAACTGCCAAGGTCTACCCAACAACATATGACATGCATCCATAGATATGATATCACATAGTACCTCATCTTGGTACCTGTTGATCTTGAACTTCAATAGGAACTATTCACTGACCATGACCTCGTGGTCACCCTGCACCTAGGCAACCCTGTATGGATGTGGATATTTCTGCCTCTTGAGCTTCAACTTTGTCACCATCTCTTTTGACACAAAATTATTAGTACTACCACTATCAATAATCACATCACAACACTTACCCTCACTCTTGCACCTAGTGCGAAACAAGCTCCTCCTTTGGTCAGGTTCATTCTCACCACTCAACATAACTTTTCTGTTAATCAACATTTCTCCTCTTTCAGCATCTTCAAAATTTGATGATCTAGCATCTTTATCTATATGTGCAACTCTGGCTTGGCCTTCATTTTTCCTATATGTCCTTCCTTGGCGTTGAGGACATTCAAATGCCCTATGACCTTCTCCACAATGAAAACATGTTCTACAGAAGCCTCCTCTTCTAGATCCTTATCCTCTACCTCTTCCTCTCTGATCTTTATTATTCTTATCATGGAAACAATTAAAATCATCTCCTCTCTCATTCTAACTGTTACTAGCCTCATCCTGCCTTTTCAGATCTTAATTTCAATCTCCATATGACCGTCCACCAGATCTTCCATCATGACCTCTTCTGCTTTGTCTTCTCTCAAACTTCTTGTTCAACTTTTCCTCTACTTTTAGGGAAAAATGGTATGCCTCTTCAATACTTTTCATTCAAACCATATTCAACTCCCCCTGAATGGTCAACCTCAACCCGTTAAGATAATGGGAAACTTTCTCCTTATCAGCTTCCACATGGCTTATTTTGATGAGGAGTCGATAGAACTCCTCTGTATACTCTTAAACAGATCTTCTTGCTTGCTTCAGACTTTAGATTTTCTTCAGTATGTCAAGATTATAGTCAATGGAAATGAACTGTCACTTGAATTTATCCACCATCTGATCCCATCTTGTAATTTTATCCTTTCCTCTTCTATTTCACTCCAATTGAATCTCTTCCCACCAGATCTTCGCATGACCCTTCAGTCTGGCTTTCGTAAGCTTGACCCTATCAGGATCTTCAATAGCTTCATACTCAAAATATTCTTCACATTTTTTGATAAAGTCAATCAACTCCTCTAGGTTAAGATTCCCTAAAAAATGTAGGAACCTTGATCTTAGTCTTTTCCTGATCTTCGAAATGGCCCGAAAAATTCTTTCTTCCTCCTGGTTCAAAATTCACCTCTGACATTAAGATTCATTCCTCTTTGAATCTTCTCTTGCAATTTTTGCACTTGTCTCTATAGTGCCCTAACCTTAGGTGTTACAACACCAGCTCTTCCACCACATTCCCTTCGTGGAGGAATTTTCACGCTTCTTACTGAAACCCTAACCATAGTCCTGGTGCAAACTACCTCACAGTCGATGATCTATTTACACAGAAACCCTAAACCATGGTCCTGGTGCAAAATACCTCATAGTCATCCATTTGTTTACACACTCAGGAACTCTTTCTCTGATACCACTTAATGAAGGGTGCTCCCCTTAATACCACAAACATATAACAGAAACAAAGAAATAATAACAATTTGCAAGAATAGAAAATGGGCTTCTTATTATCTCCACAAGTGTGGAATTCCAAATTTTAGTATTACAATATGCAAAGCCACATGGGCATTCCATTTACAATATTCTATAGGACAAAGCTTTGAATTATTACCCAGCACTGCCCTACACAACACTAGGGGCCTTCTTTATATAGGCAATTTCCATCACCCGAGAAGGTTCCAGAAATTTATACCTAAGGGTCGACCAAACATAGAATTATTTTATTTTTCATTTTATTACATCATAGTCAGCTCAAAATAACTTTTGAAACCCAAACATAAATTTCAAAGAAAAATTATTTTTCACAATTTCAGGTGGCTCGACTTTCGGAGACCATAAGTCATCACCAGTTGCTCTGATTGAATATTATGACCCCAATTTGGAAAGGGCACAAGGAGCTCTACAATGCCTAAATCAAGAAAGTTTCATTCGGCCAAAAATTTGACCTCATCAGGGGCCTCAAACACCTTCAAAACTGAGCTCAAAGTTTCTATACCTTGCTGCTAATACTGAAAATCTGCAATATCTTCAAAACTAGACTTAATCTAACAATGAAACTTTACTGGCATGTTGATATGACTAAGATGAACCTCCACATGTGAAATCAGAACATTCTGAGATCGTATGAACAACTTACTAAAAATAGCAAGTTTCCATCAATAGCAACTCTACACAAGATAGCCCTTATTGAAAAGAAATTGGAAATATTTTTGGGTGATGCAAGATTTCTCTTACACCCAAGATGCTCCTGCATCAGACACCCAAAGTAATTTGAGAAGTGACCCCCTATCATGAATTAGGTTTGAAGAGGGAAACCAAGATGGTTAACCTCCTCCTTTGTTAGCCATGATGAATCTTCAATAGGTTGTCCTTTCCATTCGACCAAATATTCATCATATATCTTGTTCCTTGTGCTTCTGTCAACATGACTATCAAATATATCCTCAATCTCCTTGATAGCTGAAATAGTTGCTAGAATACTCCACTATGCTATTGATCTCATTCTTCATCACCTCCCTCATGATACTCTGTCAAATCTAAAATGTTAAACACTGGTGAAATATTTAGGTCTATAGGCAATTCTACCTCATAGGCATTTCCTGACTCATGCTTCTTTAGTATCTTACACGGCCCAAACTTCCTCATTTTCAAGTTGTTATATGTACCAAGAGGAAATCTCTTCTTCTACAAATGAACCATGACTTCATCTCCAACCTGAAATTCCTTATGCCTCATTTTCACATCTTCCTTAGCCTTATACTGTACATTCATCTTGGTAATATGCTTCCTCACCTCCTCATGGATGTTCTTCAAATGTTTTGCAAAATCTCCAGCTTCAGCAATACTTATTTCTCCTTTATCTATCTTCCTCAACTCATATGCATTTCTGGGACTACTTCCATATACAATCTATGGATGATGTGATGAACTAAATGTCAAATCTATCTTCAAGTCCATCTAATGACTGATCTTTTTTACTGGTGGTAATATATCAGGCACATTATCAGGTATAACATCCTAAAACTCATTGAATAATTTTGCAACTTCTACAGGTACAGCTTCTACTTCCTCTTTCCCAACCTTTGGAATTAAGGTAAAACACATATGCTCATGTCGCATACCATCTAAGAAATTTCCACTATCAACAAAAGTTATTTTTGCACTTCCACATACCTTTTCTTATGTTTCCTTCAATGGTTTTAGCTTATGTTGCACTCCATCCTTTATCAAGGAATAGGTATTCACACGACCATCATGTATAGCACACCTATCAAACTGCCAAGGTCTACCCAACAACATATGACATGCATCCATAGATATGATATCACATAGTACCTCATCTTGGTACCTACCGATCTTGAACTTCATTGTGCACTATTCACTGACCATGACCTTGTGGTCATCCTACATCCAGGCAACCCGATATGGATGTGGATGTTTCTACCTCTTGAGCATCAAATTTGTCACCATCTCTTATAACACCAAATTATCAGTACTACCACTATCAATAATCACATCACAACACTTTCTCTCACACTTGCACCTACTGTGAAACAAGCTCCTCCTTTGCTCAGGTACATTCTCACCACTCAATGGGACTTTTCTGTTAATCAATATTTCTCCTCTTTCAGCATCTTCAGAATTTGATGATCTGGCATCTTCATCTACATGTACAAGTCTGGCCTAGCTTTCATTTCCCTTATTTTTCCTTCCTTTGCATTGAGGATATTCAAATGCCCTATGACCTTCTTCTCCATAGTGAAAACATGTTCCACGAAAGCCTCCTCTTCTATATCCTTGTCCTCTTCCTCTCTGATCTCTATTATTCTGATCATGGAAATGATTGAAATCATCTCCTCTCTAATTCTGACTATTACTAGCCTCATTCTTCTTTTTTAGATCTTCATTTTGATCTCCATATGACCAACCACTAGATCTTCCATCACTACCTCTTTCGCTTTGTCTGCTCTCAAACTTCTTGTTCAGCTTTTTCTCTACTTTTAGGGAAAACTAGTATGCCTCTTCAATACTATTCATTCAAACTCGATTCAAGTCCTCTTGAATGCTCGGCCTCAAACCATTAAGGTAATAGGAAAATTTCTACCTATCAGCTTCCGCATGGCCTATTCTGATGAGGAGTCGATAAAACTCCTCTGTATACTACTGAACAGATCTTCTTGCTTGCTTCAAACTTTGCATTTTCTTTAGTAGGTCAAGCTCATAGTCAACAGGAATAAACTGTCGCTTCAATTTATCCACCATCTAATCCCATCTTGTGATTTTATTCTTTCCTCTTCTATTTCACTCCAATTGAATCTCTTGCCACCAGATCTTCGCATGATCCTTCAGTCTGGCCTTTGCAAACTTGACCCTATCAAGATCTTTGATATCTTCATACTTGAAATATTCTTCACATTCGTTGATCTAGTCAATCAACTCCTCTGGGTTAAGATTCCCTGAAAATGTAGGAACCTTTATCTTAGGTCTTTTCTTGATCTTCGAAATGGCCTGAAAAAGTCTTTCTACCTCCTGGTTCAAAATTTTGACTTCTCCTTGATCAAAAATTCCTTCTCCCTCGGCTTCATCCTCGCTTTTGTCCCTAAAATTAAGATTCATTCCTTTGTGAATCTCCTCTTGCAATTCTCACACTTGTCTCTATAGTGACCTAACCTCAGGTGTTACAACACTAGCTCTTCCTCCACATTCCCTTCGTGGAGGCATTTTCGTGCTTCTCACTGAAACCCTAACCACAGTCTTGTGCAAACTACCTCACAATCGTGATCTATTTACACAGAAACCCTAAACCGTAGTCCTGGTGCAAACTACCTCATAGTCGTTGATCTGTTTACACACTCAGGAACTCCTACTCTGATACCACTTGATGAAGGGTGCTCCCCTTAATACCACAAACACATATCAGAAATAGAGAAATAATAACAATTTGCAAGAACAGAAAATGGGCTTCTTATTATCTCCACAACTATGGAATTCCAAATTTTAGAATTACAATATGCAAAGCCACATGGGCGTTCCCTTTACAATATTCTACAGGATAAAGCCTCGAATTATTATCTAGATCTACCTAGCACTGCCCTAGACAACACTATGGGCCTTCTTTATATAGGCAATTTCCACCGCCCGAGAAGGTTCCAGAAATTTAGCCCTAAATGCCGACCAAACTTAGAATTATTTTATTTTTCATTTTATTACATCATAGTCAGCTCAAAATAACTTTTGAAACTCGAACATAAATTTTGAAGAAAAATTATTTTCTGCCATTTTAGGTGGCCCGACTTTCGGAGACCATAAGTCATCACCAGTTACTCTGATTGACTATTATGACCCCAATTCGAGAAGGGAACAAGGAGCTCTATAACACTTGAATCAAAAAAGCATCATTCAACCAAAAATTTGACCTCATCTAGGGCCTCTAAAGCCTTCAAAACTGAGTTCAAAGTTTCTATACCCTGCTGCCAATATCGAAAATTTGCAATATCTTCAAAACTAGACTTGATCTAGTAATGAAACTTTACTGATAGGCTGATATGACTAAGGTGAACCTCCACATGTGAAATGAGAACATTCCAAGATCATATGAACAACTTACTAAAAATAACAAGTTTCCATAAATAGCAGCTCTACACAAGATAGCCCTTATTGAAAAGAAACTGAAAATATTTTTGGGTGATGCAAGATTGCTCTTACACCCAGGATGCTCCTGCATCAATATATACACATATACATGCATATATAAATGTATATATATTCAATATATATGTCAAAAATAAAAAATGCATACATGTATATATATAGACATATACATGTATATATACACATATATATGCACACACACAAACACACACAGAGATATATATACATATATACACATATATATGCATATATACATATATACATATGTATACACACATTTACATGTATATATACACATATACATGCATATAAATGCATATATACATATATACATACATATACACACATATACATGTATATATACACATATACATGCATTATACACATGTACATGCATATATATGCATATATACATATATACATGTATATATATGCATGTATACACATATACATGCATATATAAATGTGTGTGTGTGTGTGTGTCTATATATATATATATATATATATATATGTATATGTATATATATATATATATATGTATATATATATATATATGTATATATATATATAATGATAATTACACATACATGTATATATATAGACATATACATGTATATATACACATATATATGCATACACACACATATATACATATATACATGTATATATGCATATATACACATATACATGTATATATACACATATACATGCATTATACACATATACATGCATTATACACATACATGCGTATATATGCATATATACATATATACATGTATATATATGTATATATACACATATACATGCATATATAAATGTGTGTGTGTGTGTATATATATGTGTGTATATATATATATATAATGATAAATACACATACATGTATATATATAGACATATACATGTATATATACACATATATATGCATACACACACATATATACATATATACATGTATATATGCATATATACATGCATATATACACATATACATACATATATACACATGTACATGCATATATAGCCAGAGACTTTCAACCCCATTGAAACTATGAAAGTGACAATTTCGGCAGGGTTAAAAACCCCACCAAAAATCTTTTTTCATGACTTTCAATCGAAAGTCACTACCCTAATTACTTTCGATCGAAGGTAAGCAAAGTACTTTCAATCGGACGTAACGTCTGATCAAAAGTACAAATTTTCCATACATTCGATTAGAAGTTCTTCACTTATGATCAAAAGTATGGGTTACTTTCTATCGAAAGTATATATGATGGTTTTTTTACTCAATCGTGTGTTTCGGGACATTTTCCTTCCTCAGAAAAAGTGTATCCCACTACCATGGGTTCACCCAGGTAAGAGGGTTGATAAATTTAAAAAATCCGTTTTGCCTCACATATATTTGAGAGAATTTGGTGAACATGCTAATAAAATAGATTTTTTAAGATTTCAATATTAAAAATCTTTTACCTCTAGTAAAATCTTCAAGATATTATTATATTTTTGGTATTTGTTGTTCCTTATGATATTTATTTTTCCATAAGCATCATCGTCTACTCAACCATATCCTTAGGCATATGAGAACTTATGATAACTTTATCCTTGATATTGTCTTAGATAATAATAATAATAATAATAATAATAATAATAATAATAATAATAATAATAATAATAATAATAATAATAATAATAATAATATTATTATTATTATTATTATTATTATTATTATTATTATTATTATTAATATTTATTATTATTATTATTATTATTATTATTATTATTATTAAGAGCCTCAAAAGGTTTCATTTATATAGAATACTATGAAATATGGGAAATATGATCTTAGAGTGACGTGCATTAACCTTGGATCACTTCATTCCCCCTTTGCAATTTTACAGTTATGAGTAGGCTTCGCTTGTTATCAAAAAGGAAGAGAGAATCACATTATTGTTGGTGTATGTGATTGGATTAGATTGTGCATGTAAAATAAAATAAGCTAACTACTGCAAAACATATTAGAGGATCTAACTAAAAAGATCCTACTCTATGCATAAATTCCCATCTCCTTCAAGAGAGAAAGACTAAACATGATATAGGAATTTTAAAATACTCAAATAAAGCAATGGAAAATATCACCCAAATTCCTTTCTTGTTTCTCTCTTCTTTGTGGGCTCTCAAATTTTCTCCTTGATAATGATAGCATAAAGATTAGAGAATTGTTGTTGTAAAACAATGAAGAATCGCTTTCATTTTATAGATTTATGGACTTTAATAAACAATTTGAATTAAGGGAATATTTTTTATAATAGATGGCCAAGATTAATTGTTACAAGACTAGTTCAACAAATTACTGGGACTAATTGATAGATAACTGACTACATGACTAAAGATTGAAGATGTAATTGATTGCATGACAAGAGACTGGATAGATAATTGATTTCTTAAATTAGCAGATTGGATTGATTGAGGAGATGAACTGAAGAATATAATTAGGATTAAGTAATTATTTAATTGCGTATGAGAGAGAATAAAAATTAAATAATTTATTTATTTTTAGAAGAATAAGTTAACATTGTGCAAATGTAATAATTAAATAAATAAATAATTTATTTAATTATACAAGAAATATTAGTAATTAAATAATTAAAATAATGATTTAGTTATGATAACAAGAATGAGAAGAAAGTTAGTATAATTAAACAATAAAAAATTATTTAATTAAAGTTGAAAATAAGGAATTAATTAAATATTAAAAATTATTTAACTAATAATTGAAAGAATATTACACAATTAAAAAGTTAAAATAATTATTTAACTATAGAAGACTAGAAGAAATAATTTAATTAAAGAAATAAAGAGTTTATTTAATTTAGGAGGACTTGGGTAATTAATTAAATAAGAATCAAGAAGATATTTAATTAAATATTAATTTTTTTGATTGAGTGTGCATGAGAGAAGAAATAAGAAATGAGTTAAATAAAATAATTAACTCTTGTTAATGAAATTGAAAAATAAAATAAAGATTTTACTTATTTTAGAAGAGGTTATTTTTCTAAAAAAAAAAGTGAATAATTAAATAAATAAAAGAACTTATTTAATTACAAAAGACTTAGTTAAATAATTAAATAATTAAAATAATTATTTAATTATGAGGAATATTAAAAGAATGTATTGATTAAATAATAAAGAATAGGAGGATATTGACTAATTAAAGAATAAAACTATTGACTTAATATTAGGAGAAAATTAGATTATTAAATAATTTTAAAATATTTAATTATGTGAATGGAGGGAAATGTTGATTTTTGAATTTAAATAGAAAGAATAACACAAATTAATCAAATAATTAAAAAAATTTAATTAATTAAGAAGAAAGTACTAGTAAAATTATTCCTTGTAAGAGTGGTACAATTTTGAGTATCTAAATTTTTCCGCTTTTTAATATAAATTTATTTTGAGTGTTGTTCCAAAGAATAATCATAAAAAATTTGCACCAGTATGCCCTTACAAGAATGAGGTGATGACGAGGTAATCTGGTGCCCCCTTGAGAGATTGTTTGTGTAGTAGAGTCATCAATGATCTCTCAAAACAAGAAGACAAATATTAGATGGAATGATGACTATTTGATTGATATTGGAGATAGATATTGTTGATAAGGACCATGTGTAGATTTAGGAAGGACCCCTCTGTTATCTCTACTTGAGGATTAGATGTTGTCCTTAGTATCAAAGTGGATCAGTCGGTTATCTATGTCGATCAGTCGGTAAAAGGAAGAACTTCAAGATACAATATGCTAGTTAGTTAAATAACAAGTCTTCATACCGAGTATTCATAAGGCAGTACTGGGAACTATATGGTAACAGGTTTGATCAGGTACTAGAGCAGTTTTACTGAGCATCAGAGAATACCGAGCACCGAGCGTCAGTAAACACCGAGCAGACTCGACAACAAGCACTAGTATATTCACTGAGCAGTATTGGTTGTGTTTACTGAGCAATCCAAGAAATGACATAGTAATCAGTTATGGCACATTTATCTATGTAAATGGTTACATGGATTCATAAAACATTTTACCAAGATCAAGGATTATTTATTGTAGATGTAATCATTAAATGTAATGATGATTCCTATGTAATAGTCAAATCTAGGTTAATTTTGTACACTGTAGATCTTAGGTTTTTTGTAAGAAGATGCAAATCTAATTAGGTTGTGGTAGTCATGGAAATCAGAGCAGTTTTCTATATATTTGTAATTCCTATCATTTTTGACAGAAGTGTGAATAAGTGCAAGTAAGGAAAGAAAGCAAATCAATAAGAAGATCTTGAAGTAGTAGCCACCTTCAAGACATTAGAATTCAGACATGGTCTGCATATAAGAGCAGTGATAAGAGATACAATTTAGTTTATTCAGAAGTAGTCAAGGCTACTGAGCATAAAATAGGATAGATTACTACACATAGAGGAGATATTTATTCAGTATATCATAGATATGATTCAAACAAAGTATAGTTATCATTTACAGATACTTTCTGTTATTATCTTATCATTGTATCAGAGTTAGTAAAATCTCCTAACATAATAGACTTAGCAGTCTGTTTGTAAATCTCTTAACCGAGTACACACTCAAGTGGTGTTGTTTAAATCCTTTAACAAGGTAGATCTAGTCGATCTAATTGTTACTCCTAATAGGATAAGATCACCAGAAGTGATCACAACTTGTATCCTTAACCGACATACTTTATTATCTGCAACAGTGAAGAACTTGTGGGTGTCATCCCCACCGCAGTTTTTACCTTTTAACAAGGGTTTCTTCGTAACCAAAATTCTTGTGTTATGTGATTGAATTATTGTTTTTTTTCATGCAGTTTACATTTACCAAGTCAATCGAATGAATGTTGCAAACAATGGATTCAGTTGGATAGATTAGATACTATAATTTGTAGATTGAGTATTCAGTTAAAAGTTTTTGAGGGCATTGATTCACCCCTCCCCTCTCAGTCCCTTATCTTTCCATTCCAACAATTGGTATCAGAGCTAGATCTCTTATTGGAAGGTTTAACCACTGAAGAGGAAAGATCTAAACATGGAGAGATACAAGTCAAACAAAACTATAGAGAATCAAAAGATTTAGATGAAAATTCTTATTGAGCAATACAAGAAAGATAAGGATGACTTGAAAAAGTTACTAGTTCAAAGAAAGGACATGGCTATTCAGTAATGTGAGACTAACTATCATGAAGAAGATATTGATGATCTATTCAAGAATATCAAATCCAGTTCAAGAGTATATCTGACATTTCTGAAAGTGGAATTTCTAATCTATCTAGGAAAAATATTCATTTGATTGAACAAGTGAAAGCCCTAGAGATCGGTCAAGAAATACAAATGGTAAGAATGACTGATGTGATGAATAATGGTAGACAAGAAGACCAAGAGAGAAATTTGGTTGTTGAAGACAGAAGAAAAATGACTGAACAACTACAAGTGAAGGAAATTGATATACTGAGACTTACCGAGCATCACTTTGAAATATCCAATTAGACGATTGTTGTAAGCTAGGAGATGAACCAAGTAAATAATGAGTTATCAAGGAAACTTGAAGACATTGGAGTACTTAGGGATGAAAATGAAAAATTAATAAATGAACTTAAGATGCAGAAACAGCATAATGAGATGATGAAAAAGGCTAAAGATAGTTCCAAGAAAATTGATGATTTTTTGATTAGTCAAAGAGGACTTGGAAGTACTACTGGATTAGGCTACACCGAGAAAGGAGAATTGTCTAAGAAAGATGAATAGACAAATAACAACAAGATTTATAGAAATTAACATGCTATCATTGTGGTAAACTGGGCCACACTTCAAATGTTTGCAGGAGTAAAGCACAAGGTAAACCTAAAACCACTCCTAAATTTAATGGTCATTGTTATAATTGTAACAAGTTTGGACATCAAGAATATGAATGTAGATCTAAGTTGAATAGGACTCCTAACAAACCCTACATGGAGAAACATTATCACACTTGCAACATGCATGGACACACCTCACAAGAATGTAGAACAAAGATGAAGCCAGTATGGACACCGAAAGCACAAAATAAATCCTATCAACTGAGAAGACAAGGTAATGCTTACACTTGGGATTATAACACATGGGTTAACTGCATAGTATGTGGAAGGTATGGACATATTGCAGCTAATTGCATGAGGAAGAGATGGGCTGGAATATCTCAAAGATGGACAAGAACTGGTATGGCATGTTTACACTATCACAAAGTCGGTCACTTAAGTGAAGATTTCAGAGGCCAAGCACCAGAAGCACAAGTTTTTGAAAATGGAAATACAATTGTAGATATCATGAGAATAAGAAACATTATGTGGAGAAAGGCATCAAATGATAATGCTGAGTTAAGAAATGTAGTCGATGAAACCTCATCCAATGGATTGGGTGACATTGACACCTCCACCTAAGCTGAAAAAAGTATGTGTGGAATTGATATTTCAAGATGATCACATTTTTCATACATTTCCTTATGTTAGATTTGGACATACCAAATCCACATGAATTGAGATGCATTATGGTTTTACAAGTTTTGAATTTTAAAGAGTTTACAGTCGGTATATGCTAGACCGGGTGTGAAATTACCCATGGTTGACTAGTATGCAAAGATCAATCGAGTATCAGTATTAATAGATTAAAAAGTTATATGTTAATCGAGCTATTGGTATTTTGTGGTACACACTAAGTTTGATAGTTGTTGTTGAGTTGTGATTAGGTCAAACATTTATTACAAAAAGGTTTGAGTGGGAATTTGAAAAATCTATAAATATGCAATGGACTTAGTTCATTTTTCACCAGCGTTTAAGAAGAGCAAAGATTTTGTAGAGAAATTTCAAGCAATGGATTTTTAGATTATTTTAGTGTAGTTTCAAAGTCTTTCAAGTGATTTTGTCAACATTTTTGAGTAAGTACTATTATCACCGAGCTATTCGTATGAGTACTTACTGAAACCCTAAATCAAGAGATTATGGCATCCACATCAAAGATAAACAAATCTAAGTTTGGAGAGGAGGAAGAAGTTAATCTTATAGTTCCTACAAAATGTAATGAACCCCTATACAAACTTCATACCGAAGTTGCATCACAAATTGACCAAATGGGAGCTTTCTCAAGCATACGTTTTACTGGTCTAGGACGTACGCTCGTACATCCACTGCAAGATAGGGAAAATTGTAGATTTTGATATGTATGCAGCTTATCAAAAGTTATGTGGAGAAAATAGAAAACTAAAATTTGATTATAAGCAACTGGAAGTAATAGGTCCAGTGAATTCCCTAAATTTTCTAAAAGACTTCAAGAACAAATGGATTAGGGTTGTTCTCAGTTGATTCCATGATGGAAAGTTTTGGTTGGATGAGCCCATTAAAATTACTAAGAACATGATTCATGCTACCACCAGGTATCCTACCACTGACAAGACAAAAGCACTTCATAGTGCATCAAGGGCAAAAATTGAGAAGAACACAGGAGCCGAGTGGGACGACCGAGCTATGAAGATAAACACAATCAAAGACCTAGAAGTAAAATTTGTAGCTCATGTCATCGATTATAAAATCTATCAGTCAAGTAGACTAAATAGTATACCATGTGGAGCCACTGACATAGCTTTCAAAATGGTCAAGAAAGGTTTTCATTTGGACCTTGTCAAGCTTCTTTTAAAGAAGATTGAAGAAAACATGAAGACAATCTGGTCGACAAAGTCTAATACATGTAAGTTTGGATCCCTAGTAGTTTTCATATTCTTTTATGTGCAACAATTTTTCCCATCGGTTGGTAATATAGAATGGGAAACCGACAAGCTAGTCATAGTTCAAATTATAGATTTGATTAAGAACTTGGGAAATAATCTTAACAGTGTTTTAGATAACTATTTTGAGCAATTCAAAGATAGAATGAATTCTCAGAGCAGAATTCCAAGGCAACTAGTTGAAGACTATGAATAGGAAATATGTTTTCTAGTTAATACCGATCATACATTAATTAAGGGTGTGGATCCTAGGACAAAATGGTTATCCCTCACGGGATATAAAATAGACATTGATTTTTCTTCCAAATCAATAAAGGATTTATTGGTTGTACCTAGGTTTCTAATGCAGAAAGGTTTGGAACTTATGAAGAGGCCAAGACAAGAATTAAAATAGCCTAGTTATTGGTAAAATAATAAAGAAGTCAAAGAAAATGATGAAAAATCTGGTTAATAATTTTGGTGATGAGGCTGGATCATCTGAGAGTACACCAGTTGAGGTAGCAACCAAAGGTCAGTTACTTCTTTCTGACAAACCTCATGACAGTGAAGAAACTGAGTCAAACAATGATGTAGATCCTACACTAGTTTCTCCTTCCCCCACTCCAAAGAAGAAGCAGTTAGAAGTGCAGACAAGGGCACATACACAGTTAAAAACTACAGCTTCACCTCCACCGAAGAAAGGATTTTTGAAGATATCAAGGCCAATTGTAACAACACTGATGAAGATATATAAAAAGAGAGCTACTAAATCTACTACTGAGGCCCCTAAGAAAAAAAGGAAGTTAATTAGAGGGAAAGATGATTTAGATGATGATGAAGATGATAATGATCAGTTTAAAATTGTTGTAATTAAGAGTTAGTAAATTATGAGGTTGCTGAAGAAATAATTGAAAATGGTGGATTAAGTGATCCTGAAATTAGTCAGTTTGAGCACTTGTCAACCGAAGACTAGAATAAAATTGAAGAGGCTATCATCCAGATGATGATTAGATTCAAGAGGGTACCAATAGAATTTTCCAAATATTTACCCAAGGCATTAGAAGAAAGAATTTCATAGAAATGGCCTTGAATGCAAAGAAAAGAATGAGGGAACACTCCCTAGTTTTGGCAATGCCAACATAGTCAAATCCTTAAATTGATGAATTAATGAATAAGTATTCAAAGAGATTTTGAGTGAAGAACCGGGCACTACAAATAATTGATGAAAATCTAGCAGACATAGATGAGAATTGTCAACTCATCTAGACTTCAATTGTACAAGCCTGTGAAGAGACAAAAAAGATGGTCATAGCCATTATTCCCAAGAAGAAACTTAATTGAAAAGGTAAGGGAATTCACAATGATGTTATAAACCTAGCACCAAAATAGAGAATTGATATATCAGATACCGAGGTACCTGATACAACAAATGCCATCGAGGAGATGAGCTTAACTCAAGATGCACCAAATCAAGATGAAATCCAAGGGTTTGATAATAATGCACTTGATGTACTCATTGAGGAAATCACAAATGGTGATCCTGATGACATAAAAGATGATGAGGATGTCACTATTTCTTGAGCTAAATCACAAGAAGAGAGAACCATCACCGAGCTAGCAGTAAACTCTATACCGGGTGATCTTCCTATCCTGATGGAAGCAGTTGAAATTATTTCTAAGGAGGAACCCAAAGGCTCAATCCCTGAGAAACCAAAGGACACATCAAGGAAAAAAGGGACAAGCACACCTACAGAGACAAAAAATCCTAAGGAAAAAGAGGTAGATAAATAGGGCCAAGATGACCCTAAGCCTACTGAGACAACACCACCAGATACTACATCTGAAGCTCCCTCTCTATCAACTGACACACAAGTTACTGAGGAGCAGAAGAAGGAACATAATGTGTCTACCGGGAAAGAAACACTGAGTGTTGAGGTAAAGGATATCAAGAGCCTAAAAAGAAGAAAAAGCATGGAAAAGGGCTGATCACACTAGATGAAGTCATTGAAATACTTGACTATGACCCAAGGACTTTGGACCCTGAGGAGTTAAGAAAATATGGGGAGCTATGCACAAGGAAGGCAACTCAGAAGAACTTGAGGAAAGAGTGCAAGAGAAAGAAGATTCTTCAAGATGTAAGAGACATCTTGCAATAGGTTGTACCTAAGGTCTAGATAAATGAAGAAACACCTATAATGGACTAGCTTACCACTCTTGTACAGGAAATAAATTCCCCAAACATTGATGCTAAAAAGAGACTTGAAGAAAGGGCAGAGTCTAAGATATAGGACAAATTGGCAAAAAAGATCAGCCAAGAAGTGGGAATAAATAAAGTAAAGTTTTATGAGGTAATCACCGATCTCCAATCCATACTCAAAAAATAATTCAGATGTTAGTTGAGCTATTCACTATGGAGAGTTTCGCTGCTGAGATCAATGAAAAGATTAAGAAGCTAGATATCAAAATCCATGCCAGTGCAAATGCCTCCTTAACCGAGCTAGATACTTTTCATAAGAATATACTTAAAGTAAAAAAACTCAGGTGGTTAAGATAAGATTCGAGAAAGAAACAGGATAAGACATGTGACCAAGTCACCAAGCTATAGGCAGAGTTGCTTCACCACCTGAAAATTATTGAGCAGCATATTGTGAAGGTGCAAGCCTTAGTTGCAACACCAAAAATTTTAGTGTTGGAGAAAATCTTCGACATGCATGCACAAGTCGGTCTTGAGCATATGGCTCTCACCAACTTGAAAGAGGAATGGTAAAACCTCTTAGATCCTCTAAAGAAAACCCATTAGCACATTTTTTACAAGATGTAAGTACACATTTTTGTTGTTTTTGGCATTAATCTCAAAATGGGGGAAATATAATGTATATGCCAAGTGTATAAAGATATGATAAATGTACTAGATACATATCAAGAGCATGCACCAAGAGGGAGTAATGCAAATTATGACTAAATTTTTTTCATGTATATATGAAATAAGGATAGTGTGAAATATATCAATTTATATACATTACAAGTTTTGATACTAATGCCAAAGGGGGAGATTGTTATCTCTATTTGAGCATTAGATGTTGTCATTAATATCAAAGTGGATCAGTTGGTTTTCTATGATGATTAGTTAGTAAAAGGAAGAACTTCAAGCTATAATATGATAGTCGGTTAAACAACAAGCCTTCATACCAAGTATTCATAAGGTAGTGCTGAGAGCTATATGGAAATAGGTTTAACCGGGCACCAGAGCAATTTTATCGAGTATCAGAGTATACTGAGCATTGAACGTCAATAAACACCAAGTAGACTAGACACTGAGTGCTAGTATATTCACCAAGCAGTATTGGTTGTGTTTATCAAGCAATCCAAGAAATGACATAGTAATCAATTATGGCACATTTATCTATGTAAATGGTTACATGAATTCATAAAATGTTTTACCAACATCAAGGATTATTTATTATACATGTAATTATTAAATGTAATTATGATTCCTATGTAATAGTCAAATCTAGGTTAATTTTGTACACTGTAGATCTTAGGTTTTTCCCAAGAAGATGTAAACCTAATTAGGTCATGGAAATCATGAAAATCATAGTAGTTTTCTATATATTTGTAATTCATTTCATTTTGATAGAAGTACAAATAAGTGTAAGGAAAGAAATAGAATCAAGCAGAAGATCTTGAAACAGTAGCCACCTTCAAGACATTAGAATTTAGACATGGTTTGCATGTAAGATTAGTGATGAGAGATAAAATTCAATTTATTCAAAAGTAGTCAAGGCTACCGAGAAGAACAAAGGATATAATACTACACATAGATGCGATATTTATTTAGTATATCATAGATGTGATTAAGACAAAGTATAGTTTTCATTTATAGATACTTCATGTTATTCTATTATCATTGTAACAAAGTTAGTAAAATCTCCTAACATAGTAGACTTAGCAGTCTATTTGTAAATCTCTTAACCATGTACACACTCAAGTAGTGTTGTTTAAATCCTTTAACAAGGTAGATCTAGTTGATCTTATTATTACTCCTAACAGGGTAAGATCACAAGAAGTGATCACAACTTGTAGCCTTAACCGACATACTTTATTATCTGCAGTAGTGAAGAATTTTTGGGTGTCATCCCCATCGCATTTTTTACATTCTAACAAGGGTTTCTATGTAACCAAAATTCTTGTGTGATGTGATTGAATTATTGTTTTTTTTCATGCACTTTACATTTACCAAGTCAATCGAATGAAAGTTGCAAAAAATGGATTTAGCTAGATAGATTAAGACAAGTGACTATGTTTGACTTTATGGAAGATATGTAACTTGTATAAGATAATTGATAACATCTAGTTTTATGAAAGATACATTGTGTATAAATCAAATGATGATATTTGGTTTTAGGAAATATAAGACAAGTGATGATTGATTGATTGATTATACTAATAGAAGAGAAGGTAGTGACATGATTGAGAGAATATTGAGACTAACTGACAACAATTAATGACGTGGATAGGTTAATAAAAAAATTAGGTAACACTAGTAAATTTTAGCTTGTTTTTCGATGAGGATTAGTCAATTTTTAGATGCCAATTGGTCGACCAAACAAACATAACTGTTGTTAAAAAAATTTCATCGATTATATGACACACAAAATAGTCATCGCAATTGCAACGTATATGGTAGTTGAATTATCGATGGACTCATCGTCGAAATAATCACTTCAACCTGGAGGGATTATTGGCCATGCCTTACATCTATGCGACCAATGTTGGTCAAAATTATGAGGTCTTATGGTTGGAATAGTCATCAAGTGTATAACATTCTCGTTGAAATGACAAAACAC
Organism: Chamaecyparis obtusa; assembly: GCA_027943335.1. Classification (NCBI taxonomy): domain Eukaryota; kingdom Viridiplantae; phylum Streptophyta; class Pinopsida; order Cupressales; family Cupressaceae; genus Chamaecyparis; species Chamaecyparis obtusa. The sequence continues at coordinate 99,546 of BSBK01007765.1, read as the reverse complement.
TGTGTGTCAAAATTGCAACAAAGAATGGTTGGAATATTTGTCGAGTATATAGCATTCGCGTCGATAAGATATTCCTTTGACCGTTGAAAAAGAGACCAAAAATTTAATTTTAAAAAATATATATATTATCAAATTAAGCATAGCAATAATATGCTTAATCTATTAGTAATTATCTGCATTTAATCTACTAATTACTAATAGTTTTGTACTACACATGCAACGTATTTTTAGTTTGAAGGTAGTTTGTGCCATGTGTCATGGTTAAGTAATGGGAAAGTTATGATGATTTAATGGTAGAACTATCGGTCCCTTGAAATGTTCAATATTTCTAGAGTTCTTTAAAAGGCTTAAACTCACCAAGACTCTTCACCAATACACCCCGCATACCACCATCCACACCCATCCACTCATGTCAAGATCTTGTCCAAAATCATGTTGAAATTGTATCATCTTAAAATGGAAGCACTTCCATGATAAGAGCATTTAGCCCTCCAAGTAAGTGGTCTGGGGTCATGTTAGTGCCTTGATCAGGTCTTTGCATGTATTTGGCTTTCTCCCCACTTTCCACTTCTTTTCTCCTTCATTCTAGGTGAAATTAGGGTTAGGATCCTGAGGATTCTCCTTAATTTCCCTCTTCCATGGCTCTATTTTCTAGATAGGACTTAGAAATAGGTCCTCCTATCCTTCATCAAAGTTAGCATAGGATTTTGTGCCTATCCCTAGCATTTTGTCCCATTCTGATATCATCTCTAGGTCTCCGGGCATCCCCGAGACCTCCTGACTGATTCTGGTTGGATCTGGGCCCCGGGGTCAAATTTGAGATTGATCTTGACTAGGTCAGGATTGAGTTTGAACCTGACTAGGTCAGGATCAAACTCTAACCTAACCAAGTTAGTCCCAACCTTGATTTTTCCCCCCTCTTTCAAATCTTCAAATTCCTTGATTTTCAAGCATCAACTTTCGGGGATATTTATTTTCCCACCTCCGGGTTCTCTATTTCAGGTTTTAGAATGGTAAATCCTCTAATTACATTTAATCTAGGTATATTTTCTAAAGTTTAGGACCTAATTTGGATTTAATTCTCCAACATGGCCCCTCTAGAGGATTGTGCCCTAGTTCACTATAAAAGGAGGCCTTCCTCTCTCATTTTCACATCCATTATCACCAAGAAAATCTCTCAAGCTCTCAAGTGCAAGCAAGAATTCAAGAAAGCATTCAAGCAAGAATTCAAGTAAGCATTTAAGTGTTCAGGCATCCATCCATCAAGGAGATCCATTGTTAGCCATTGAAGGATTCAATCTCTTTGGAGCCCCCTTGATGATCCATCCTTCTATATTCATCCAAGCCTCCTCATATGCAAAGATCAATTCAAGATTGGTGTTGAAGATCAAATTCTATTGATTTGAGACATCCTACATCCATTGAAGCATTCCTACTTGTGGATTTGAGGATTTGAATCCTCTACAAGGACTTCAACATAAGTGAGGTGATTTGTTCCAATTGCTTTGTGTATGCACACTATATTTCAATTCAATTTCAAGGTTAATTCCTCAATTGGGGTTTGACCAAGGCAAACCCCCCATACAAACAAAAACTCCCATTTTTTTGTAGGTACAGGTGTGGGATTTTAGATCTGAGAGCGGATTTGGATACCCTTTTCGGTGAAATTTCAAGATCTGCGAACAAAATCAGAATCAAACTTCAGATAAAGAATCTAGCCTTTGACCTTTTATGAGGGTCAAAGTCAACCTTAGCTTATCTTGGAAAGAGATTTCTAGGTTTTCTCCATCTCGGCATTTCCAGTCTAGAACATGTCATAGAATTGCTTGAAAGTACACACAGACTTCAGAAATCAGCATTTTCCAAATCTACCCTAATTTGAGGTTAGTACTTGCATTTCAATTATTTCAAATTCTAAACACTTCAATTCTACCATAAGAAAATATAGGGTTTTTCTCTCTCTTTCATATTCTCCATAGATTGATTCAACTGTGCATTAGCCTTTTGGTTGATCAAATTGGATCTCTCCTTTGGGAATTTGGATTTAGGAGTGGGTCTCATATTTCCCCCACATACACACACATTACACATTCCAAATAGAGGTGATTCAATTTTACCTCTATTCATTTTGGTGAACCCGACTAGCTTACTCTCTTTCTTTTTTGGTGTTAGATTTCCCTTTGTCTTATTGTGTGTGTTCACCTTCATTATTCATTTTGGTGAACCTGACATACTTACTCTCCTTTCTTTTGTGGAATTGGATGCCCTATTGTGTTTTGTGGTGTTAGAATTCCTTTTTATCTTGTTAGTATTAGATTTATCTTTTGTGTTAGATCTTGCATGCTAATTAGATTTCAAAAATATAAAATTATGCATGCTTTATGTGTTCTTAGTTTAGTTCATTTGCATTACATTGGTTTATGAGCTTTACTACCACTAGTCCTACTTATAACATTTCAGTTAGAAGAAGTCGTAGACTCATGGGTGCCTTTAATCCTGAATCTTCCTCTCCTTTCCTTAGGATCTTAGATGATAACTTGATTCTTCATGATTCCAATCCTACTATGGATAAAAACTCTTCTCACTCATCTCATGATGAGGATGATGCTTTAAGAGTTCCTCTTGAACAAGTCCAAAAACTTTCCACTGAACTTGATAAAATGGGTAATTGGTTTATTCAAGAAAACCATAATCAAGATTCCATTCAAGCTATAGAGGCTATTAAGAAAGTTCTCCATGATAGTGATCAAGGTGTTAACCTCTTGTGTGGTATTACTCACCTTGTGCATTCAAATGTTAAACCTTTAGTTCAAGAAGCTCAAGATTTAGGGTTGATTCCTCCTATCACTAGTGTTGAACCTCTTTCTAATCCTTTACCTAGTATTCCTACCTATAATCCTTTGGTGACTATGACAGTTCCCTCTATTCCTATGAGTGTTCCTCCTATGTCCCTTTCTACATCACAACCTTCATATCATAATGTTCCTTTTACTTATTCCAATCCGCTTCTAACTGTAGTTCCTAGTGTTCCTCCAGTTGTGTCTTCTATTCTTCTAGCTTCTTACACTTTACCTAGTGTGTCTAATGTTGCTACTCCTCCTATTTCCTCTAATGATTCAACAATCATCAGTTTGGCTCAAACTATATCATCCTTACAACAACGTTCTTCCTTAACTCAAAAAAAGTTTAGTATTCCTACATGTGACATGGGAAGTCCCTTGTCCCAAGACATTATTCGTACTCTTGTTCCTCAGCAAGGTGAGATGCCTCATCTTGAGAATTATAATGGAAAAGGAGATCATGTTCATCATGTTAAAACATTCCAAATCCTTTGTAGTGATTATGCTCATGACCATAGGATTTTAGCCAAACTGTTTGGTAGAAGCTTCTGTGACAAGGCCTTACAATGGTATTGTTCCTTGCCTCCTTATTTCATTGATTCCTTTCCATAGATTGCTAATGCCTTTATTCAACAATTTCAAAACAAAATTGGCCCGCAAGTGTCTTTGACTGATTTAATGCATTGTAAACAAAGTGCTAAAGAAAAATTGACTAAATTTATTGGTAGATTTAAGCATTTGTATGCTCAAATTTCCTATCATGTTCCTGATATGGATATTCAATGTATGTTTATTTCAAATTTGCAAAAGGATATTAGAGATAAGATTTTGCTTACTGAATTTACCTTTTTTCAAAAACTTTGTGTAGCGCTTCATCATTATCAATTATAAGTGAGTCAATTTGAGAGCACAACTCCAATGGCTCCTATTCCAGTTGATAAGAGTGATGTTGCTCCTAATCCAAACAAATTTAAAAAATTCAACAACTATGTCAAGATAAACAAACAAACAAATGCAGTTGCTGATCAAGTTGTTGTTGCATCTCACAATGCCACTTTTGCATCCATTGCTTTTCGATTAAATTGTATGTTTACTCCTCTTTCTGAATATTTACATGCTATTATGAATAGGTTGTTAGCTACTAATATGATTAATTTACCTCCTATTCATCCTCTTTTACCTGTTACAATTGCATCTAAATCTTTTGATCAAAATGCTTTTTGTCAATATCATTGTCAGAATGGTCATGATACTGAGAAATGTTATTCTCTAAAACATAAGGTTCAAGACTTAATTGATTCTAATGCCTTATATGTTGATAATCTTGGTGGTAGTGGGAACAAATCTGTCTCTCCTCCTAATCAAAACCTTCAAATCTATACGAACCCTTTACCTACGCATGATACTAATACAATTGCTCAACCATCTGCTATGGAAATTGTGTATTATTCAAAGATGGATGATCTCAATCATGTTGTTAATCAAGTGGAGCATGTTGGTCAATCTATATCTCCACCTCAACCTCAACCTCAACCTCAGATTCAACCTCAAGTTCAATCTCAACCTCGACCAAAACCTAAACCTAAGTTGAAAACTCAACCTAAACCTTAACTGAAAACTCAACCTAAACCTTGACAACAACCTAAGAATAAAAGACTCAGGAAATTTTGATTACCTTTGATGACTCTGAGACTATTAAGGCTCCTGATGGTCCCCTTTACATTGCTGCTAGGATTTCTCAAATACCTACTTGTGGTTATCTTGTTGATCCTACATCCTTAGTCAATGTTATTACTGAAGAAAATCTTTTTATGAAAATCTTACAACATGATTCTTATGATACATCAGATGTGTGGATTCAAACTTGTAATGGTTTTCTTTATCCATCATTTGGTTCTATTACTTTACCGGTTGAACTTTGTGGAAAAATTGTGAACACTACCTTTGTTGTGGTTTCTACTTCTGATCAATTTCAAGTTAAGCTAGGTTTTCCTTGGTTAACTGTCATATGTTGTTGCTTCACCTATCCATAAGTGTCTTAATTTCATTCATGATGACGCAATAAAGATGATTAATCATAGTTTATATCAACCTTCTAGGCCTAGAGATTGTGTTTCTCTTGATTTCTTTTGGCCTTCATTGCCTAATTCATGTCCTCCTTGACCTGATAATGTTTTTCAATCATATAAAGCCTATAAACATCATAAGATTCTTGAATTAAGCATTCCTCCCATGGATCTTAATCATGGTCTTTTGCCTACACCTTCTATACCTCCTTTAACTATGATTTCTAGTTCTATTAATCAATTTCCTTCTATCGAACCTATCAAAGATCCTGTGATTGTTTCTCCTATTGTTAATAATCCTATTGATCTTCTTAAAGAACTTGTGAATGATCCTATGATTGTTCCTCCTAGTTCTCAACCTATTTCAAATAAATCAAAACATAATAGATCTGCTAATGAACATCATAAAAAGCATCGTGCTCATGCTAAAGCTTGTAATTCTATTCTTCAAGGATCTCTACCTTCCTTGGATAAACCTATGCATAATGTGTTAGAAGAGGTTGTTACTAATAATGATGTTCACATGCATGATTATGATGATTCTATTCATATCCTAGATCTTATTTTGATTAATTTAGATGAAGAAGATACTCTTGATGATATTGATAATGTTAATGATGAATATGAGACTATTGTCATTGACATTGATTTACCTAATATGATTTCATCACAATTAACTCTTACACCTAGTGTCGAACATTGTGATTCTCAAGAGGATCCTTGTTTGGAACTGGCTATCATTCCTACTATGTTGGATATAGTCCCTCTTGTGAGTTACCCACCTTCCCTAAATGATATAAAATGAGATGGGGAGAGTAGGTGGCACACTTTATCGGCTTGTCCTTCGTGGTAGCTTTGTTGTGTGTTTTCTTGTTGTACTGTGCTTCTCCCGTAATGTGTTTGCTGAATGTTGTTAGATTCTTTTATATGATCCTTGTTACTTAGTTGGTGCAAGGTGATAAAGGAATCAAAACTATTGTTCAAACTCCTCTATATGTATCTCTATTCTTCTATGTGTTGTTCAATGTTATGTTTTAATTGTGCTATTGTTCGTAAATGTTTCCTTGTGTAATCTGCTTGGATTCGAGATATGGTAGCACTAATTCTTTTTGGTCTCCATGTCATGTTCGAAAAGATTCTCCTTCATATATCTTATGTGATCTTTCCTCCTTTGTGATTGTAGTTCTACTTTCTTTGGGGAAGGATGTCAATTCATTTGCAATAATATCATATATATATTATCTTATGATCATACTAACCCCATGGTAGGTGGATCCCTTTTGTGTTCTCTATATGTTTTTGTGATATTTCCCTTGATTTGTCTTCATCTGGGAGCATCTCGATGTGGAAACGTAATCATTGGAGTTGTTTATGTTTTCATTAAAGCCATTTCCCCTGTTAAAGTGTTAGCAATGACTTTAATGTGGGGGCATACACTCTGCTCACCTGTTGCACACACACACTTTTCAATACGCACATATTTTTTAAGATACCCTTTCTCCCTTTTTGGATTAGTAACTAATCCTTAAAGCATGGATTTATATTTTAGGATCTCTTGATCCCTCCAGTTTCAAATATACATATATTTTGATCCCTTAAGGTTGGAGGTGTCCTTAAGATTGGATCTCTTTTATTTTTGGTTTTATTCTTATGGAATAGATTATTCCTAAGGATGAATCCTTGATGGGTTGACTAGTGAGTAGCCACATTCACCAGGTGGTTCAATTCCATCTTTCCAGTTGCATTGTTTCTTTATGTGGTTCACAATGGGACATAAGTTCTCATTGGGTGAGGTAATCACACCCTTTCTTTCTCTCTTTAGAGATGTCTCTCGTATTGTGATCTAGGATTCGATGAAGACTTGAGTCCCTGGGGGCTTAAGGTTTCCCTTTATCCCTTGGATTACAATAAGATTATCTTTTCATTATGATCTCCTTTACCAAGAGTTTGCATCGAGTCCATACTCTTGCTAAAGTGGGGGCTTAATGTATCATCTTAAAATGGAAGCACTTCTATGATAAGAGCATTTAGCCCTCCAAGTAAGTTTTCTAGGGTCATGTTAAGCAGCTTGATTGGGTCTTTTCATTTATTTTCCTTTCTCCCCGCTTTCCACTTCCTTTATGCTTCACTCTAGGTGAAATTAGGGTTAGGATCCCAAGGATTCTCCTTAATTTCCCTCTTCCATGGCTCTATTTTCTATGTAGGACTTAGAAATAGGTCCTCTTGGCCTTCATCATAGTCATCATAGGATTTTGTGCCTATACTTGGCATTCTGTCCGATTCTGATATCATCTCTAGGTCTTCGGGCATCCCCGGGACCTCCTGACTTATTTTGGCTAGATTTGGGCCCCAGGGTCAAATTCGAGGTTGATCCTAACTAGGTCAGGATCAAGCTCAAACCTAAATAGGTTAGGATCAAACTTGAACCTAACCAGGTCAGTCCCAACCTCAATTTTGCCCCCCTCTTTCAAATCTTCAAATTCCTTGATTTTTGGGCATCGGGTTTCGGGGATATTTATTTTCCTGCCTCCGGGTTCTCTATTTCAGATTTTAGAATGGTAAATCCTCTAATTAAATTTAATATAGGTATATTTTCTAAAGGTTAGGACCTAATTGAGATTTAATTATCTAAGGTGGCCCCTCTAGAGGATTGTGACCTAGTTCACTATAAAAGGAGGCCTTCCTCTCTCATTTTCACATCCATTATCACCAAGCAATCTCTCAAGCTCTCAAGTGAAAGCAAGAATTCAAGAAAACATTCAAGCAAGAATTCAAGTGTTCAAGCATCCATCTATCAAGGAGATCCATTGTTATCCATTGAAGGATTTAATCTCTTTGGAGCCCCCTTGATGATCCATCCTTCTATATTCATCCAAGCCTTTTCATATGAAAAGATGAATTCAAGATTGGTTTTTAAGATCAAATTCCATTGATTTGAGACATCCAACATCCATTGAAGCATTCCAACTTGTGGATTTGAGGATTTGAATCCTCTACAAGGACTTCAACATAAGTGAGGTGATTTGTTCCAAATGCTTTGTTTATGCACACTACATTTCAATTCAATTTCAAGGTTAATTCCTAAATTGGGGTTTGACCAAGGCAGACACCCCATACAAACCAAAGCCCCCATTTTCTTGTAGGTACAGGTGTGGGATTTTAGATCTGAGAGCATATTTGGATACCCTTTTCAGTGAACTTTCGAGATCTACGAACAAAATCAGAATCGACCTTTAGATAAAGAATCTAGCCTTTGACCTTTTATGAGGGTCAAAGTCGACCTGAGCTTATTTTGGAAAGAGATTTTTGGGTTTTCTCTGTCTCATCATTTTCAATCAAGAACAGGTTGTAGAATTGCTTGAAAGTACACACAAACTTCAAAAATTGGCATTTTCCAAATCTGCCCTAATTTGAGGTTAGTACTTGCATTTCAATTATTTCAAATTCTAAACACTTCAATTCTACCATAAGGAAATATAGGGTTTTTCTCTCTCTTTTATATTCTCCATAGATTAATTCAATTGTGCATTAGCCTTTTGGTTGATCAAATCGGATCTCTCCTTTGGGAATTTGGATTTAGGACTAGATCTCATATTTCCCCCACATACACACACATTACACATTCCAAATAGAGGTGATTCAATTTTACCTCTATTCAGAAATATCCATTGACCTAAATCAATATCCTTCTCTCTCACTTCCTTTGCTACATAATCACTTTTATAGTATATTCTAAAGACCTTGAATCCAAGCAAATGTAAGTCAATATTAACACCAAATATATGACTCAAACTCGCAAAGACTCTTCACAAGACTTCGAAGTGATATATTTGGTGTTAGTGACTTACATTTGCTTGGATTAATAAGATCTTGACATGACTGGATGGGTGTTGATGGTGGGATGGGGGGTGTATTGGTCAATATGATTTTCTTGTGAAGACACAGTCTGGTGTTTATATTATTAAAATCTCTATTCAATGCAACATTGATAGGAAAAACATTCATTGATTGGTATTATAAGTTTTGATCATTCCATGTACTGATTATATTATTTTGAAGTCTTAAAATCAAAGAATTTCAATCTTTTTATTGATTGTTCCTGTATAGTGCTTGGCGTGCAAAAAATCTTTGTCTTGAAGAACCAATGATTTCCTAGGCTCTGTCAAATAGTTGGCAAGCAATGATGTATTCAATATTTCTAAAGTGCTTCAAAAGGATTAAACTCACCAAGACTCTTCACCAATACACCCCGCATACCACCATCCACACCCATCCACTCATGTCAATATTATTACAAGTAAGTGGCTGTCATTGCACCAAAAGATTGACCTATTAATGCTCGATACAACCACTAGACTTATAGAAGACACAGGAGGTGGTTAAACCATGTCACAAATCCTGAGGGGAGTGCTGACTATTTTCCCAACAATCTCCCCCTCAACGTTACCCGAGGGGAATAAAACCTGTGACCAAGCTCTGATACCACTTGTTACAAGTAGTGGTTGTCGTTACACCAAAAGATTGACCTATTAATGCTCGATACAACCACTAGACTTATAGAAGACACAGGAGGTGGTTAAACCATGTCACAAATCTTGAGGGGAGTGCTGACCATTTTTCCAACAAAGATCTTGTCCAAAATCATGTTGAAATATCCATTGACATAAATCAATATCCTTTTCTCTCACTTCCTTTGTTACATAATGACTTTTGTAGTATATTCTAAAGTCCTTGAATCCAAGCAAATGTAAGTCAATATTAACACCAAATATATAACTTAAACTCACCAAGACTCTTCACAAGAATTCTAAGTGATATATTTGGTGTTATTGACTTACTTTTTCTTGGATTCATAAGATCTTGACATGAGTGGATGGGTGTGGATGGTGGGATGGGGGGTGTATTGGTCAATATGATTTTCTCATGAAGACATGGTCTGGTGTTTATATTATTAAACTCTCTATTCAATGCAACATTGATAGGAAAAATATTCATTGATTGGTATTATAAGTTTTGATGATTCCATGTATTGATTATATTGTTTTGAAGTCTAAACATCAAATAATTTCAGTCCTTTTATTGATTGTTCCTATATAGTGCTTGGTGTGCAAAAAATCTTTGTCTTGAAGAACCAATGATTTCCTAGGCTCTATCAAATAGTTGGCAAGCAATGATGTATTCAATATTTCTAAAGTGCTTCAAAAGGATTAAACTCACCAAGACTCTTCACCAATACACCCCCCATCCCACCATCCACACCCATCCACTCATGTCAAGATCTTGTCCAAAATCATGTTGAAATATCCATTGACCTAAATCAATATCCTTTCCTCTCACTTCCTTCATTACATAATCACTTTTGGAGTATATTCTAAAGTCCTTGAATCCAAGAAAATGTAAGGCAATAACACCAAATATATCACTTAAACTCACCAAGACTCTTCACAAGACTTCTAAGTGATATATTTGGTGTTATTGACTTACATTTTCTTGGATTCACAAGATCTTGAGATGAGTGGATGGGTGTGGATGGTGGGATGGGGGGTGTGTTGGTCAATGTGATCTTCTCATGAAGACACATTCTTGTGTTTATATTATTAAAATATCTATTCAATGCAACATTGATAAGAAAAGAATTCATTGATTGGTATTATAAGTTTTGATCATTCCATGTACTAATTATATTGTTTTGAAGTCTTAAAATCAAAGAATTTCAGTCCTTTTATTGATTGTTCATGTACAGTGCTTGGCATGAAAACAATATTTGTCTTGAAGAACCAATAATTTCCTAGGCTCTATCAAATAGTTGGCAAGCAATGATGTATTCAATAGTTCTAAAGTGCTTTTAAAGGATTAAACTCACCAAGACTCTTCACCAATACACCAAGACTTTAGAATATTGACTTACATGGGGGGTGTATTGGTGCAGGGAACCTAGGCCATTTAGTTTTTCTTTGGGACTTGAGTTCTATGTTTTGTTTTGCTTTGTAATAAAGGATGTCTTCTAATTCCTAGACCATCCTATGGTTTGGTTTTAGTCCTTCTTGTGTGGAGGTGTGTATGGTCGAAGAAGACAATGTAATGAACTCCCAACAAATAAACTTTTAATTATTTACAAATAGTTGCTTCTCTTCTCATGAAGATAGAGTCTGGTGTTTATATTATTAAACTCTCTATTTAATGCAATGTTGATAGGAAAAGCATTCACTGATTGGTATTATAAGTTTTGATCATTCCATGTACTGATTATATTTTTTTGAAGTCTTAAAATCAAAGAATTTCAGTCCTTTTATTGATTGTTCATGTACAGTGCTTGGCATGCAAACAATCTTTGTCTTTAAGAACCAATGATTTCCTAGGCTCTATCAAATAGGTGGCAAGCAATGATGTATTCAATATTTTTAAAGCTCTTCAAAAGGCTTAAACTCACCAAGACTCTTCACAAGACTTCTAAGTGATATATTTGGTGTGATTGACTTATATTTTCTTGGATTCAAGGACTTTAGAATATTGACTCACATTCAAGGTACCATTACATAGTTTATTGCACCTATAATTATGCCTCCATAAAAATATGTTATTTACTTGGAAAATGATACTAAGCTAAGAAACTAGAATAATTTAGATCTTGTGACTCTTTATCATCAATGTGAACAAGATGACGCAGTTCCTAAAAAGCAAAAATAGTTTATGCATCAAACCCTCCTGCAAATTGCAAATATGACAGACAAATAAATGCAAAAAGAAAACATTACTCAAAGAAATATAATAACAATTGAGGCCATTTATCTACATGTGACATGAAGTGAATATTTACCTGATGAGATCTGAAAGAAAAATGCACACCCTGAAGCAACAAGAATTCTTGTGCAGCCTCCTTTTCTGAGTTGCCCATCGACTCTAGCTCTATAGATATTTGTCTCATGTATCTCTTTTCTAGCTTAATGGAACCTAGCTTTATTTGTATTAAAGAAGATCATTAAATTATGAGTTTGAGCATAATCATAAATTCATACATTCAAAAGGGACAACAATACCAAAAAATGGGCTTCTAAATGATCACTGATAGCTAATAAGCATGCATGACATACCATATAACACTCTCTACCCAACACCATTCTTATAGTAAGATGTCCCAAAAATTTATTTTTAAAATCTGTACTAGGAATGTACGTTTCAGTTGAAGTTGAGAGAGAACAGATTTTGAATTTAAGGGAAGTTTCCATGAAGTGATAAGCCTCACTGATGTCTCCAACCATTTTCATTTTTATGTCAAAACTGATAATTTATACCAATTTAGGGCTCATAGCCTTAATTTTTTATATTCAAGTCCAATCCAATCATGATACTCATCTAATGCATGGGTTTTTTCATTTACACATCTATAGTGAATACAATGCCACAAATGACAGTTTGTCATATACACTAAAGGAAACTTTATATTTGCAAAGAGCCTTGAAGCATACAACAACTTAGAATCTTCAGAGCCTAAGGAGATATCAAAACATTAGAGTCTTTTCTCATCAAAACATCATTCTATAAGTGAATAGTCAAAGAGCCTAAGGAGAAATCAACAAGATAATATAATCACCATAATATATAAAAACTAGTGAAATCAAGGACAACCAATATAGAGATATGAAGTTATGATGTGTTACAAAGACATGAGGTCCAACATGGCAAAGGATCAAATCAATGGTAAAAAGACCGACCAAGTAAAGTGAGAATAGAGACTTCTGGAAGGTTATAGATTAAAATATGGACAAAGAAATGATGCATTGATAGATATAGGACATCAAAAGTTACATTTGCATATATTAACTAAGTGAGTAGGTTACTAGACACATGTTCTTAGTTCATAGTCATTTGGTACAGCTACAATTGAAATGCATAAAGAAGTGTTATAGCATGAACATGAGATAGTGGTATCTAAACAAAGGTAAGTTTTCAAAACTTGCATTCAAGGTATCGAAGGATACTACATGAACAATCATTAATACCATGAATCAATGTCCATTTTACTACAATACATGTGCATATTACCTGATTTCAAATGATACTATATGGTAAAAATGAAGTTAAACTAGAACATTGGGGCAATCATGGGTATGGTCATATGACAAAGTTGTCATACATGCAGTCATAAAGAACAATTATGAAGCAATCATAATTAGAGTTAAAACACTTATCAACGATAGAAAAAGACTATAGAATTGATAAACAAAATACATCTTGGCATTTGATACAAGAAGCTTGAGTTAGGCGTAAACCAAGGAACTACATACAACCACATTTGATAAGGGATAACATATCACTTTTCTAGAAGGATGATTGAATGTTCTCAAGAGGGTATTCATCCAAAAACATTGAAAATGATGCTTCTAAATAAAAAGAGTAACATTAACAGAGTATGACTGATTATTATCAAGATTATGTTTAGTTGGCCTTTCTAGATTTTTCTATATGCATATGACTAAAATATGCTTGTATGGAAGTCAATTCCTAGATATAGGATTTAGATCTTCCATTGATCAGTTGTTGGATTGACACCATTTTCACAAATCTTGCAAGTGCATTAAGGACTGATGACCACTTTTTCAACTAGTTGACCTAGGATACAACATAGTCCATCATTTCATCAAGTAGTAGGGAAGTAAAATGGGTAGGAAGAAACATGAGAATGAGTCATTCAGAGGAAGCTAATAAATTTTCATCTAGATTTTTAGGTCATTGAATCTACGTCATTGGTTTGGTTTGAGCTTCACTTGGTTTCGAGAATAGTTTAATATTCTCTACTTAACAAGGCCAACCACGTGAAGGTGGAAACTCATTTGGCCCCTACCCCCCCCCCCCCCCAACATCACTCTAAATTCCCCATTAGCATCTAATAACACTCATTCATTCATCCATCCATTTTTGAAATTTAACATTCAATCATTATAATCACATGATAACATTTATTAACAAATAAAATTCATTAACACACAACATTCATGAATAATTCATTGACACATCATTCATCAACATTTACTAGTACAAAATTACATCTATTAAGACAACTTTCTTTCATTAGCAAAAAATGTTAATTACAATCATTTATTTTTTGGTTTCTTGCTCATTTTTCTAAGGTAACAGCTAAGCGGAGCATTAATATCCTTGTCATTCCCCTCCTCTACTGATTCTAATGCCAACACATGTCTCCTCCTCATCTATTCAGGAACAAGAGGCTGTTGTGCCAAAGGGGGGGTCCGCTGCAATAACAACTACGTCATGGGTTAAATTTACACCATTTTATATTAGTGTTACAAGTATTTAATTAAGTAAAAGAACTATAAATCTAAAAAGAAATTTAAAAGAACAAAACATAGATTTTCTTTACCTAGATGTGCCACATGATCTACATGGCGATCACTCTAAACATCCTCCACTCATTTAGGATGACATTTTGTATGTTCTAAAATATACACAAAAAAGGTTACACGAATTTTAATTTAAGATGTTAAATTGTATTAATGATTACATAATAAATTTTAAATAGAAAATGAACACCTCCATAGACACTATGATGCACATCAGGGGCTTCATCATGCGGCATAGGATCTGTGTTATGATTAGGAGGCTGCATTGCAATGTCATGCACATTATTATCAAATAGATTGTTGCTCAAGTATTCAATTTCAAATATATATTTTTTAGCATATTTACCTATTCACATGATGCAAGAGACTCTTGGGTTGGCCCAGTGGAAGCTTGGCATAGGCGTTCAACCACGGCTTGATAGCCTTCCTTGAAAGCAATTTTTTGTGTTCTGCCATGGCCTATAAATTAAATTTTGAGCCTTGCATTTTTTGATTAAACAAAATTATTTACATTTTATTAATAATTTTGCTCTGGAATTCATTTACTACTACTTACAATTCATGCTTTAATTTTTGAATATCCATCAGAGCCAAGTTTGTGTTGGCTAATCTTTTGCAGTCTGGCCTTTGTTGCCTTTAATGTGTCCTGCAACCTATGAAAAGTTTGAAATATGCTACATGATATAGATATAAAGATCACTAATTAGTGTATTATTAAATTCTACTAGTAGTTAATACTATTTCATACCTTCTTCTCTCATTTGCTGGTATAATTCCTCTTTGAGCATCCCCTTTCTCCTTTGCATCCCAAATGAACTCATTCCAATCCCTCACTAAAATAAAGGGAGGATGCTCGTACTTTGGGTTTTGGACAAGACTCCTTCTATATGAGTCCCTCACAGTCTTAAGATGTTTAGCAGCTTTTTCTAAAATTTTCTTCTCCTCAAAAATATTACTACCAAACTCATGCTCTAAATATTTAATGAGCTGATCTTTTAACTTTTTCTCTTGCAAGTTCCACGTTTTAAGAAAAAACACAAAATTGTTAGATAGAAAAATTAACTAAAGTTGTGTACCTTGAATATAGTAAAAGAAAAGGCCTGAATGAAATGAAAAATACTATACCAATTAATTATATGAAATAAAAATAGTGAGATAGGGTTAGTTCACTTATGATGTTCCACCTTGTATGTATGGTGGGCCCGAATATCTTCAATGTGAAGTCAGAAAGTGTCTTATAAAAATAATCATTTCCTACAAAAATGTCATGGGATCATCTGTTGGATCCAATTGTCTGAAGGAGATTGTTGGATTAATTATGTGTTGTCTTTGATGTCACACAAATGTCATATCAATTATCAAGCTCAGTCGGTCAGCAAAGCAGTTCCCAGTATTTACCAAACTCAGTCGGTCAGCAGGGGGTTTTCAGTATCTACCGGGACATCTCGGGTGTCAAAGAAAAGTATGGTAGAAAATAGTGTCAACCGAGTTTCCACGGTTATTGAGGGAAAGTTAGTGTTTACCAAGTTCACTCGGTCTCCAAAGGATGTTGCAAAATTCGCAGTGCTTACCGAGTTCTCTTGGTCACCAAAGGAAAACTTTTCAGATTAGTGTTTACCGAGCAAGGTCGGCCCAATGAAGGATTTTGTTATTTTGAGAAATAAAATTTGTTTATTCCAGCTGACTGTTGTAATGATTAGTAATTTTATTAGTGTCGACTTGACAATCTGAATGGACAATCCGAATGGTATATATAGAAGGTCAAGTTGTGAATTAAAAGTGTGCAAGTGAAAAGGAAGGAAAGTATGAGCGAATTTTGAAGGATGATTAGATATCCTTGAAGAGCAGCAGAGATATATTTGATCAGGAAGGATCTAGTGAAGCAGAACAGAGATTTGTAATCAGCAATTTAGTTGCATCATTATTCAGGTCACTTCATTGTTACTTTCTTACCATCGTAGCACTGATTTCAAAATCTCCTAACTGAGTTGGTTTAACAGCCATTTTGTAAATCCTCTAACAAGGTGACAATTCTATTGAATTGTTCCAAGACCTCTTACAAGGCCACTCCTAACACAGTGATTAAATCCTCTAACAAGGTCACACCTAATAGTGTGTTTTGTAACCTTTTACAGGGTTGGTTCCTAACAGGGCTCACTTCAGAAGAGTGAAAATCAGTAACTAGTTACATTGGTGGTTTTTCCCATATTGGGTTTCCACGTTAAATCTGGTGTCTCTTGTGTTCATGATATTTTATTTATTCATGTATGTTAATTAATGATGAATAAGAATAGTTATAATTAATACTCACTTCATTTACCGAGTTTCAGCATTTATCTGTATGACAGCAGTAAATGATTTAATAAGACATCTAAGGGATTTGTGGTTAACTGATTCACCTCCCCCTTCTTAGTTACTACATCTTCATTTCCAACAATTGGTATCAGAGCTTTTGGTGCTTGCAAGAAGGGTTTCAAGGACCTAAGCTAAAAATCAGGATGTCTTACAAGAGAGAAATTCAAAGGCTTAACAAAGATAACTTTTCAGCATGGCAAGGTCTCATGAGACTCCATCTGGCTTCCATTGGTGATTCAGGATGCAAATATATTGATCAAGAATATACAATTCCTACTAGCACATTAACTATTGAAGACACTACAGAGAAAAAGAACCATAACACCATGATGATAGACATTGCATCAGCTCTTAGCTATGAAGAATTTGATGAGATCAAAGACTACACAACTGCTTATGAAATGTGGAACAAGCTGAAGAAAATTTATGGTGGTGATGACAATGTGAAGAGAGCCAAAGCAGAAAGCCTAAGAGGACAGTTTGATCAGATGAAGATGAAAGAAGATGAAAACATTGCAAAATATGTTGAAAGGATCAAGGTGAGTGTTAGTGCAATCAAAGCTTCTAGAGGAAAAATTGATGATGAAACTGTTATAAGTAAGGTTCTTAGAACATTGCTTCCTATCTATGCAATAAGAGTATCTGCTATTCAAGAAAGAAGATGTGAACAAAATCACAATATAACTTTGGATGCCTTAGTTGGAAGATTGACAGCTTTTGAATTGGATAACTATGACAACTATGTTCCAACTTCTAAAAATATTGAATCAGCATTTGAGGCCAAACTTTCACTTAAGAAGGACAAGAAAATCCAGTCAGAAAGTGAAGAAGAATCAGAGAAAAGTTTAGACAGTGATCTTGAAGTTATTGAAGCATTACTTGCAAAGAAATATTCTAGAGGCAGAGGCAAATATAAAGGTAAAACTCCCTTAATCTATTTTTCATGTGAAGAAATTGGCCATATTGCAGCTAGGTGCCCAAACAAACAAAGCAAGGATGAGAAGAAAGGTCACAAGTACAATGGCAAGAAGAATTTCAAATCATTCAAGGATAAAGGTAAGAAAACATGTTTTTTGGCTAAGGATTCTGATGGTAGTGAAGAAGAAATTGTCTTCATTGCTGTAAAAGATGAATCTGATGATGATGAAGATGAGATGGCAC
Source organism: Chamaecyparis obtusa (assembly GCA_027943335.1). Lineage (NCBI taxonomy): Eukaryota > Viridiplantae > Streptophyta > Pinopsida > Cupressales > Cupressaceae > Chamaecyparis > Chamaecyparis obtusa. The sequence goes on along the minus strand of BSBK01007765.1, from coordinate 81,765 downwards.
TTATCTCCCATATAAGCAAAAATGATACATGGATTATAGACAGTGGATGCTCACATCATATGACTAGTGACAGAACAAAGTTTGAACACCTTGAAGACTATGATGGTGGTAATGTAAGGTTTGGAAACAATGAACCTTGTATAAAAGGAAGAGGATGAATTTCATTAACCAAAGAACTTGTATTTGATAATGCATATTGGGTTGAAGGACTAAAGCATAATATTCTAAGTGTAGCATAGCTAATCAACATTGGATTCAAGGTTGAATTCATGGATGGCAAAGCAAGACTGCTGGATGACAAAGGAAAACTGATTGGTTCAGGCAAACAAACCAAAGGTAACCTATTTTATCTTGATCTTGGTGAATGCTCATGTTTTATTGCTCAAATTGAAGAAAGTTGGTTATAGCACAAAAGGTTATATCATGTAAATTTTGATAATATGGTAAAAATAAGCAAATTCAAAAAAGTAAGAGGCATTCCTACTTTGAAGAAACCTGATGTTGGTCTATGCAAGAATTGTCAGATTGGTAAAATGAGAAAGACTAGCTTTAAAAGTAAAAACTATCAGTCTGAAGATATTTTGGATATTGTACATACTGATTTATGTGGACCTATTGGAATTGAAAGCTATACTGGAGAAAAATTCTTTATTCTTTTTGTTGATGATTACTCTAGAATGATGACTATTATGTATTTAAGAGAAAAGTCAGAAGCATTTGAGAAATTCAAATGGTATTTGGCAAGAGTAGAAAAGGAAACAGGAAAAAGAATGAAGTGTTTGAGATCAAATAGAGGTGGTGAATTCATCTTCCATGAATTCAATAATTTTTGCATTGAAAGAGGAATCAAAAGACAGGTATCAGCTCCAAGAACTCCTGAGAAGAATGGAATAGCTGAAAGGAGGAACAGATCTATCATGGATTGTGCAGGGACTCTAATGATTGAAAAGAACATTGTTATGAAATACTGGAAGGAAGCTATTAGCACTACAATTCATACTTTGAATCGAGTACAGTTGAGGAAAGACACATTCAAAACTCCTTATGAGTTATGGTATGGCTATAAACCCAATGTAAGTTACCTGAAAGTATTTGGTAGTAAATGTTACATCTTAAAGGAATCTAGAAAAGAAAAATTTGATGTAAAAAGTGATGAAGGAATATTTTTGGGATATTCTTGCAAAAGTAAGGCATATAGATGTCTAAATTTGTCTACTCACAAAATCATAGAAAGTGCACATGTGAAAGTTGATGAGTTTGCAGAAAAGACTGAAGAAAAAAGAAAAAGGAACCAGAGGATTACAAAAGATTTGTTTACATCGAACCTGATACATTGCCAGACACATCTGCCAATAAGCAAACTGCATCTACCGAGCCTAGCACAGTGACTGAGTCACAAGAAGAAGTTCAAACCGAGTCACAAGAAACTGAGTCTCAGCCTGAAGCTACCGAGCAAATATCTACCGAGCCCGAGCAAACTGAACCTGAAGATGAAATTCAAGAAGATGACAATGTAATTCATTCAAGAAGCAAGGAACCTGTATTGGCCAAGTATGTTAGAAAGCATCATACACCAGATCAGATTATTGGAAACAAATCAAATGGTACTATGACAAGAAGTAAACTAAAAGGTACATGTTTACTTGATGATTTTGAACCTAGAAATGTTAAAAATGCATTGGAAAATGAAAGTTGGATTGAGGCTATGAATTAAGAAATAGAACAAATAGAGAAAAATAAGACATGGACTCTTGTACCTAGGCCCAAAAAAAAAAATGTAATTGGAACGAAATGGGTATTTAGAAACAAGCTGAATGAAGATGGTCAAGTATCTAGAAACAAAGCTAGATTAGTATGTAAAGGGTATTCTCAAGAAGAAGGTATAGACTATGGAGAGACTTTTACTCCTGTTGCAAGATTAGAAGGTGTAAGGACTCTACTTGCATATACAGCACATAAAGGATTTAAGGTATATCAGATGGATATAAAATCTACATTTCTCAATGGTATTCTTGATGAAGAAGTCTACATTGAGCAACCTGAAGGTTTTGTTGATCCAGACAAAAGGGATATGGTCTGCAAGTTACATAAAGCATTGTATGGTCTGAAACAAGCCCCTAGAGCATGGTATGAAAGATTACATAATTATCTTATTTAGATTGGTTTCAAAAGAGCTAATGACAACAGTAATTTGTACATCAAAGAAGGATGGATAACAAAATTATTTTGGCAGAAATATTTGTGGATGATACTGTGTTTACAGGGAATGATGATCAATGCAAAGAATTTTCAGAGCAAATGAACAAAGAATTTGAAATGTCTATGTTTGGTCAGATAAATTTTTTTGTTGGTCTTCAAATTCAGCAAAACAAGAACAGTATCTACATTACTCAGTCTAAATACATTAAAGAAATACTTAAGAAGTTTGGTATGGAAGATGCAAAACCAGTTGGTACCCCCATGTGTATTGGACTGAAGCTTACAAAAGATGATAATTCAAAAGAAGTAGATCAGACCTTATACAGATCAATGATTGGAAAATTACAATATGTAGTTCATACAAGGCCTGATATTGCCTTAGCAGTTGGTATAGTAGCAAAATTCTCAGCAAAACCTAGAGAAAATCACATGATGGCAATCAAAAGAATCTTGAGGTACTTGAGAGGAACTGAAGATTATGGCTTGTGGTATAAATTTGGAGGCAATCTGGACTTAAAAGTGTTTACTGATGCTGATTGGGCAGGAAACATTGATGACAGAAAAAGTACAAGTGGTGGAGCATTCTTTCTTGGCAAAAGGTTAGTATCTTGGACCAGTAAAAAGCAAAATTGCACATCCCAATCCACAGCAGAAGTAGAATATGTTGTTGCAGCAGTAAATTGCTCTAATATTGTTTGGTTCAAACAGTTATTGGAAGGCATGAAAGTTGAGATCAAAGAACTAGTTGTTATGTTTTGTGATAATACAAGTGCAATAAATATTTCAAAGAATCCAGTAATGCATTCCAAAATCAAACACATTGCTATAAAATATCACTTTGTCAGAGAATTGGTGCAGGACAAGGAAATTAGATTGGAATATGTTCATACAAAAGAATAAATTGCAGATATCTTCACCAAGCCACTACCTAAGGATGCATTCTTGTATCTAAGAGGTAAGTTAGGGGTCATTCCCCTATCCGAGGCTCACTAAATTGAGTTTTAGTGATGCATCAACCAGAGCATCTTGAAGATCAGTCAGTTGATGCATCACAGTCAAAGAATTATTGCATATGAATCAGTACTTAAGGTACATTGGTATTCACCGGAAGTGTGTTGTCTTTGGCATGTGTTGTCAAAGAGGGAGAGTTTGCTATCATTTCATGAAATTTCTAAGGTGATTTTAAAAAGTAAAGAGGGAGAGTTTTCAGTTAGAGAGAGAAGTTTGCTGACAAAGGGAGTTCTCATAGATAAGAATCAAAATGAAGCTAAGGATATGTTCCTTACTCTATGTTTTCTATGAAATTTCATTGTGTTATGACATTGTGTTGCCATCAATGCCAAAGAGGGAGATTGTTGGATTCAATTGTTTGAAGGAGATTATTGAATTAATTATGTGTTGTCTTTGATGTCACACAAATGTCATATCAATAATCAAGCTTAGTCGGTCAGAAAAGCAGTTCCCAGTATTTACCGAACTCAGTCGGTCAGCAGGCGGTTTTCAGTATCTACCAAGACATCTCGGGTGTCAAAGAAAAGTATGGCAGAAAATAGTGTCAACCGAGATTTCACGGTTATCGAGGGAAAGTTAGTGTTTACCGAGTTCACTCGGTCTCCAAAGAATGTTTCAGAATTTGCAATGCTTACCGAGTTCTCTCAGTCACCAAAGAAAATCTTTTCGGATTAGTGTTTACCGAGCAAGGTCGGCCCAATGAAAGATTTTGTTATTTTGAGAAATAAAGTTTGTTTATTCTAGCCGACTATTGTAATGATTAGTAATGTTATTAGTGCCGACTTGACAATCTGAATGGACAATCCAAATGGTATATATAGAAGGTCAAGTTGTGAATTAAAAGTGTGCAAGTGAAAAGGAAGGAAAGTATGAGCGAATTTTGAAGGATGATTAGATATCCTTGAAGAGCAGCAGAGATATATTTGATCAGGAAGGATCTAGTGAAGCAGAACAGAGATCTATAATCAGCAATTTAGTTGCATCATTATTCAGGTCACTTCATTGTTACTTTCTTACCATCATAGCACTGATTTCAAAATCTCCTAACTGAGTTGGTTTAACGGTCATTTTGTAAATCCTCTAACAAGGTGACAGTTCTATTGAATTGTTCCAAGACGTCTTACAAGGCCACTCCTAACAGGGTGATTAAATCCTCTAACAAGGTCACACCTAACAGTGTGTTTTGTAACCTTTTACTGGGTTGGCTCCTGACAAGGCTCACTTCAGAAGAGTGAAAATTAGTAACTAGTTACATTGGTGGTTTTTCCCATATTGGGTTTCCACGTTAAATCTGATGTCTCTTGTGTTCATGATATTTTTTTTATTCATGTATGTTAATTACTGATGAATAAGAACAGTTATAATTAATACTCACTACATTTATCAAGTTTCAGCATTTCTTTGTATGATAGCAGTAAATGATTTAATAAGACATCTAAGGGATTTGTGGTTAACTGATTCACCCCCCCCCCCTCTCAGTTACTACATCTTCATTTCCAACATCATCAATCTAAAAGTTCTTATGAATAGGTAAATTCATATTACAATATAAATAATAATAATTTTAAAGTACCTAGTAGCTTAGGACATTTTAAAGGCATCAATTCTTTATCGTCAATCAACAATGACGTCTGCATAACTCTCGTGCTAGAAACACAGGTAGATCTAGAAAATGATGGTGAATTATCACCAATAAATGTACTTTGATCTGTATCTGGCATAGAAGATGGCGTCGGTGTATCTCCTACTTGACAAAATTAATACACGATGAGATGCACCCAAGATTAGAGTACAAATTATCAAATCATAATTAACACAAAACCAAATATACCAAAACAAGGTTTTACCAAGCATAGACCATGAAGGCATCAATGTTTGCATGCCCCTTGTTGCTGACATTGCACTCAACAATCTCAGATGGATGTCAGTCGACCTCCTAGGAGGAGTCACCTGCATTTGATCACCTGAACAATACATTGTTAGTAAAGACATTCTGAAATAATAAAATTAAGAGTTAACTTAAGAGGTGTTTGAATGTTCTAAAGAAAAAAATCCTTTTAACTTGTCAATTTAAAGATTATTTTACCTGCAGTGGCCGGAGCTCTACTAGTACCAGCCTCACCGCGTTGTTCATGACCAAGTACTTGAGCAAGCAAAAAATCTTGTAACAATAACACATACATATTTTAGTTCACGACATAAAAGAGTATAAAATATAAACCTTTATAGAACTTTTGTTATAACTAAAGATTCATTATTGCTTACTTCAAAATGACATGCTTGTGTCATCAATTCATCTATCCTCTTCAGCATCTTCTCAGTTGGATTTGCATCTTCCAAAATGCTAATAATTTCTGCATTGACTCTTTTTAGTTTTTTGTTCACCTTATTTATTACATTAGGGATTTTTGGGATATCCCCATCTGTATCTACAACTATTTCCTCTATTGTTGCAAGTGCTTTTCCCCTATCTTGAACATCAAATTGTGATAGGAATATCAGTAAAACTATCATAATAACTCCAAAACCCTAAATAAAATAACATAATAATATAACATTTTTCAACTATCTAATTTGTACAATTTCAATAAAGTTTACCGTTGCTAAAGAATGGGTGGGAGCAGCATCCCTATGGCCTCTATCATGTACTGGGGGATCCATGTCCTGTGACAAAGATTAAATATAAAAACTTCAGCGAACTAAAAGCAATAGACTTAGCAAAAAAAACTTATTAATAAAATGGTATATTGGAGTCATAAACTTTAGGTTAGTTTAAATGATATATAGTACTTACCACCCTCATGATAGTTACTTTTTTTTATCTATGTGATTTAAATGGTAATCTATTAGTAGTTCTTCCCCTGCACTTATTAATTTTATCGCACATACAAAAACTTGATTCCCCTCACGCACCTCAAATATGCAATTGGGTTGCTTATAAGTTGAGGAAGGTCGCGGAAACTATTTATAAAATTCAGAATATTCCCTATTGATTTTGGTCTCCCATCATAAGAACATGACCCCCATAGAAAATCTTTTACTTTGATCATTTTTTTTTATTGTATATAATTTACTAATAGTGCATACCTACACATACTTTTTTTATATTAAACAATCCATATCCAATCATTGTAATTGTAACAAGAACCAACATACTCCATCAATTCAACAACTTTTTTGTAACATACCGTAATCTCATCCATGGAAAATAGACCCAAATCATGTAATGAGGATGAAGCTATGCGATATATCCTATCATTAACACAAAAATTAATGTTAATTGGAGGTAGCTCATTGGGTACCCATTCTTTCTCAAGATGTGTGTACTGAAAGGGCACCTTGATGTCACCTTTGGTCTCATCATCATAAGAACATGACCCCTTTTTAGCAAAGAAAAATTGCATGCATTTATTGAATTTTTTTCTAATCTTTTGACCTCTAGTTGATCTCCCCATTTTAGTCGTACTACATGTAGAACTTTCATCTACCATTCCCTCATTTCCCTCATTCGATGTAGATATATATAACAAGTACCTATTTTGTGGGTCCTGCAATCCATGAAATGAGATATTGTCATGTCCCCGCTTCAAATAGAATTTTGATAATAATTAAATAATATATATAGAATAATCAAGTTGTGACTCATATGGTTCATCTTTCTCTATACATGCGAGATATAGAATGTAAGTTGAAAATGAAAGAAAGGCACACAAATAGGAATCATATAAAAGGATAAACAAGAAGAATATAAGATGTCAAACTTTCTGTGTCAATTATTCGACACATTATATGATTATATAATATGTTTATTTATAACATATGTGCTCAATGATAAACAAGAAGAATATAAGACAATTATGTCTATTTATTGACTTATACCTGCTAATCCATGTCACTATGCGAGATCCTCACCAAAGGGGTTAAATTTTCTGGATATGTTAATCATTTATCTTAAGTTAGCTAAAAATTACATGATACGTATGCTACAAATAACGTAGAAGACAACATGAACAATATGCAACATCATAAACATGAACAAATTACCTTTACCTTATATATGGAATGCAAGATTGTCAATAGAAGGGGTGACGATGTCTGTAGTCAATTGCCTATTTGCAGAAAGGGTTACAATCAAACAAAATATATACATGTATCAGCAGTAATTAATTGAGCATCATAAGAAAAATATTGGTAATTATAAATCACATATGTTGTAATCATTAGAATTGAACACAATAAATATGTAATCATTAGAATTGAAATCAATAAATCAATATTAAATATATATACTAATCAATAAAAATATATATAAATAATTAAATCACATACTTTGATCATTATCATCATCATCACCATCATCTTCTTCTTCTTCAATATCTTCTTCTTCCATAATATTATACTTTATTGGCCTTCCTCTTGGATCATGTCTAACAACAAATTACCAACTTTGTTTATATGGAATCTCTAAATAAAACACTTTCTCACATTGTCTTGGAAGAACATATGACTCATCTCCAACTAGCTCAAATGACCTTGTACTAATCATTGTAAATTTATTATCGTGTTGAATAACAGTTCTATTATGATCATTTTGATTCAATCGTAGCATGTACCATTTGATGACGAATATAACTAATTTGAAGGAGTCAAAGTTGCACTCAATTATATCATTCAAGATTCCATAGTATCGATTTTGAGATTGTTGAGGATGTATGTCATTTTTAGATGATATATTAGTGACCTCGAAAACTATAGTTATTCCAGAATCACAAGTTTTCTTCATGTCATCCAACTTTTTAATGCGAAATTTGTGGCCATGATAGTACATAGCTTTGTGGTTCTTAACCTGCAATTTTTCAAGCATGTGAAAATTATTTGCATTGTGAGTTGATATGAAACATATGGGTCATTATCATTAATACATTTTTACGTACCTCTTTACCTTTTAAATTATATGCTAGATCAATTACAATTGACGTAACATTGGAATCTCCATTATGATGAGTTTTTCTAACTAATGAAGCAACACATCTCCATGTTAATGAGAAACTATTTTGTTGACATCGTTCAATCCATACCATCATCCAATCAAAATTGTTCACAATATATAAATGTATTGCATCCCACTCTCGACCAGTTGTATAAAAAAAATACACCAATTACAAATAATTTATATTGAAGATTTATAAGAATTAATTATCTACAATAACATCTTATATTTACCTCTCACTTTCCTCAATCTACATTTTCCCATCAAGTACTCCCCTTCGAATTTGCTAATAGAGTTGGGATCCGAAATATGATCTACATAGATTTTTGCTGCAAACTTAGGAAGATATTCACTAATGTACACCATATATCCCTGCACCATAGAACCCTCAAGATGTGCTCTCTGTCGAACCAAGTCTTTCAAAAATTTCAAGTGTCTCTCAACTATCCACATTGACCTAGTTTGTATAGGTCTACACAATTCAATCTCCTCAACTTGATGTATGAGGTAGTGTTCTTATGCATTGAAAAAAGTTGAAGGTAGACACTATTACATTTCACACATAAAATGAAAAAATTTTCTCTTCCAATATTTTATATCTTATTTATTTATTTCTTTTGATGACAACCACCTCATGTATTTTTTAAGATCATATATAACTTGTTTGACACTATTGTTAAAGTGGTGTGAGAGAGATAGAGGTAGAACACACTTCAATATTTGTAAAATGATTTTATCAATATTTTATAAAAGAATGCAATGAAAAATACATGCAATATACAAATATATAGTGAATACAAAATAACATGAATTACCTTAATAAATGAATGTCAATCATGTGTTTTCATCACTAGCCCAAATTCACTTTTATTTGATATGACATTTTTTATGCTCGTAGCAAATCTTGTGAGAAATCATATTTTTTTACGACTTCTTTTATAGCTTTGCTCTACTGCTCTGATAATAACCAAGTAAGGGCACTTGTATCAATCTAGTATCCATTTTTATTTGATCGAATGACATTTTTCATTGCATGGTTGGATTCTTCAATGTCACTACAGATTTTGATAATTTTTTCTTTGTCACGTCTTTCATCCAATATTTTTCATAATGTCTCTATTACATTCTTTCCAATATGCATAGCATCAAACAAATGCACAATTGAGAGTTGTTTGTAGTACAAAAACCTACTAAATTATGTAAGATAATTTTTTAGTCTTTTTAAAAGTTGGTCATTAATACCTTGACGACCTTCATGAGCATCAATTACATCATCAGTAAACAAAACATAACATCAAAATATAAATTTCAAATAAAAACCATCAAATGGAATGACATTACCTAGATGATTTATTTTATTTTATTCCAACTTCCATATGCAAGGTGTTATTCTCTGTGGATTTGATGTAGTCTCTTCTTTTCCATTGAAAAGATAGTTTTTGGTAATTTGGTACTTATGATTTCTGTGGAGAAAGTGTCTATGCTCATCGAACACCTGCTTTCCTAAACTTTTTGAATGATGAGATTTTATCTTTGGACCACAAACTAGACATGCAAATTTTCCCTTTGTCCAAAGACCTACAAGATCGTGTATAATTGGATTAAATATGTTAATTTTGTGTTAGCACTATAGCATACCAAAAAAGAGGTGTTACGAAGATAACATACCACAAAAATGTGTTATCACTAGGGCATCATGTATTTTTTATACAAGCATTGCATGGAATTGAAATTGTCTTTGTCCTATTGGTCTAGAGATGTCATACATAGTGACCTCATTCAATATCACCATCAACTCATCGATAAGGGGATCAATATATACATTGATATCTTTAACTTGGTACTTACCTAATTGAATGAACAAAATATTACATAATTATTATGACCATTTTGATGGATTATTTATAATAAATTAATTTAGATGACTATTAAATGAAAAAATACCTAGAACAATCATTGCCAACATTATGTGCTCCTTCTTTATGGACATCTGAGGAGGAATTTTATTGTTGATAACAAAAAAGGCCACACTGGCTAAACAGATCTCATCTCTCCAAACGGATTGACACCATCTGCTGCCAATGAAAGCTTGAGATTATGAGGTTATATTTAAAGTGTGACCAAGTTTCCTCTATTTTTTTAAATGATGAACCATCTGAAGACATTAGCATAATGTCATCTCAACTTCTATTGCATGTATGATAATCCATAAATTGTGCCAAGCTATTGCACCTGAATTATCATTGTAGATGTGGACTAATGAGAATATACCGAAGAACCTTATGAGACACCTTTTTTGTTATTCGATCTGATTGATATCTACTAATATGAAAATCATGGCATTTATTGCAAATTTATGTTGTTTATAATATACAATATGATCATTCGGACATGCATGTATTGTTTGATACTCCATTCCAATATCTTTCATAATGGCAGATAATTCTTGGTATGAGTGAGGTAGAATGTTTGATGGTGGTAACAAACACTCACCTATTAACCTATGACCAAAAATATAATTTTTTAATATAAAAAATATTCATTGCTACATGATTCATCTTTTGTTAACTGTAAGAGAATAACGACTAAAAAAATGAAAAAAGTTGACATACCTTTGATGAACTATAACTGATTTAGAACCTGAATGAAGAATCTGTGATTAAAGATCACTTGAGGAGTTGCTGATTACATATGTAATATAATTAAATCAGTATTATGTTGTCATTAATGTCAACTAGCTTGAGAGTACTTATCTTGTAAGTTACTATACCGAAACATCTGAAGAAAGGTGAAAGAGATGAAGAACAGAAGTATCTACATGAGGAAGATGTACATGTTAGATGACGATAAGGAATACACTGAGTAACTTGTTGATGAGTCTATGACTTTATGATATTGACTTTATTATGTTGCATTCATCTATGATGAAGAATAGAGCTAAAAGACACAAAGTAGTGTTGTCGGTAAATGAAGCATTCCAGTATACACCGAGCGCAGTGTTAATCGAGCTTGTGTTCACCGATGCATTTCTTTGTTAACCGAGCAGAACAGAAAGGAATTAAATGATTAGTTTAGCTAAAAATTGATGAACTAGAAAGTGTATGAAATCTAGGTAACAGATAAAGTTTGTTATGAAGATCGACGACTAACATAATTCAAGGAAGATCTAATAGAACAGATTGAAACGTGTTACTAACATATCAGCCGAAGAAGGTTAAAGCGGCAAAATCAATGAATGAGATTAAGCGAAAAAATTTGATGGACAAAAAGAAAATGATTTTCTCGTCTATATAAGAGACATTGGTTTCATTGTTGAAACTATGCCAGAGGATGAAGATACTGCAGAATTATCGCGTGAACAAGTTTTCATGCATTCTAATCATACTGGTTAGTGAGAACCGAGCTGCAGAACAATTACTGAGCTATAGAGAGTAATTACCGACAGACAGTAAGTTGATATAGTGTTGAATCTGAAGTGATATATTGATCAGAAATATTTCTATGAGCTAGAAATTGATCTGTAAATTGCAATTGAAGTTGTATCAGGGAAGATCATCTACTATTACATATTTAACCATTGTACACAGTCAAATCTCTTAACCGAGTGGACTAAGAAAGTCTTTTTATGTTTCATTCATAGAGTGAACATTATTATCCTACCAACCCCAGAGTGACTGTTGGTTGGACGATAACTGTTGGTCTAAAATCCTCTAACAAGGTCACACCTAAAAGTGTGTTTGTAACCTTTAACAGGGTTGGGTGTTTACTGACCTCACTTTAGAAGAGTGAACAATTTTGGGTTGCTGGTCCTAGATGGTTTTTTTCTTCACAAGGTTTCCACATTAAATCTCATGTTATGTGTTGATTTTGATATTTGTTTGTTATCATACTTTGCATATTACATGTTAGATTTGATCGGTAACTACTATACATTTTAGACTGATAATCAGTAAAATCACAGATGATGAAAGTATTTTATGTTTACCGAGTAGCAGAAGTTGAAGAATTTGTTTTGGATTATACATTTTGTTTTGGGACACTGGATAACTGATTCACACCCCTCTCAGTTATTCTAACAATTGGTATCAAAACTATAGTTTCTTAGAATAGAGTTTTAAGGACTCCAGCACAAAGATCTCAAGATGTATAAGAGGGAAGTGTAAAAGCTGAACAAAAAAAACTTCATAGTATGGCAAAGCTGGATGAAGTTGCACATATCTAAAATTGGAAATTCTGCACTAGAACTAATGGAGAATGGCTACATTGAACCAACACTTGGTCCCTTAACCCTTGATCAAATGAAAGATAGGCATGAACATAATATTACTATGATGGAACTTGTTGCTACCTGTACCGATGCCGAATTTGAAGACATTAAGGGATGCATTACTACCAAAGCTATGTGGGATAAATTGACTCTAATATACATTGGAGATTTGAATGTTAAAAGAGCCAGAGCATAAAGCCTAAGAGGTTGATTTGATGATATGAAGATGAAAGAAGGTGAGAACATTGTACAATACTTAAATAAACTAAAAGAGATAGTACATGCTATTAGAGCATCAGATGAAATTATTGATGATGAAATAGTGATAAGCAAGATTCTCAGAACTTTACTGCCAGTTTATGCAATCAGGATCTCTGCAATTCATGAAACAGGAGCTACATCCAACCTTACTCTTGACACACTGATTGGTAAGCTTACAACCTTTGAATTGAATAACTTTGACAACAGTGTTGTACCTTCTATTGAATCCGCTTTCATGTCTTCTTTGAAGATTGGTAGGTCTAGTAGCAAGAATAATAAAAATAATGATAGTGATAGTAATATCGATGATGAACTTGATGAGCTTGAAGCTCTTATGGCTAGAAGGTTACCCAAAGGTAAAGGAATGTATAGAGGTAAGCTACCTTTGGCATGCTTTAATTGTAAAGAAGTTGGCCACATCACTTCTAGATGTCTGAATAAGAAAGATGATGATAGATCCAAAGACTGATCTAAAAGAAGCTATGGGAAAAGAGTCAACAAAGGCTACCAATGCAACAACAGAGATAACCGAGATAGCAATGAAAAAGGAAAAAAGGTATGTTGCATAGTTGAAGATATTGAATCTAAATCTGATACTAATGATGATGTAGAAGTAGTATTTGTTGCTATGAAAGATGACTCAGAGGAAGAAAAGAAACATGAAGAAATAGTACTAATTTCTAAAGTAAGCAGAAATGATACATGGATCATAGACAATGGCTGTACACATCATATGACTGGTGATGTAAAGAAATTTGACCTACTTGATGAATATGATGGAGGATTTGTTAGGATGGGAAATGATGCACCCTGTATTGTAAGAGGTAAAGGTTCACTGATGATTAATGATAGAATAAGATGTGAAAATGCATACTGAGTAGATGGACTAAACTATAATTTGTTAAGTGTGGCACAGCTGAATAATTCAGACCACCGACTTGCTTTTGAGAGTAAAAAGGTAAAAATCTATGATGATGAAGGAAGACTTGTTGGAACCGGTACACAATCCAAAGGTAATCTATTTTATCTTGATATTGATCAGTCTTTTTGTTTATTAATGAAGGATGAAGATGCATGGTTGTGGCATAAAAGGTTATGCCATGTGAACTTTGATAACATAATCAAGATTAGTAAGAAGAAAAGAGTTAGAGGGTTGCCTAACTTATCAAAACCTGATCATGCTATGTGTCATGAATGTCAGAAAGGTAAGATGACTAAGTCTAGTTTTAAAAGAAAAAACTACTCAACAAAGAAGATACTTGAGTTGGTTCGTACCAACCTATGTGGTCCTATGAGAACTTAGAGTTATTATGGTGATAGATACTTTATTCTTTTTGTTGATGACTATTAGATTAATGACAGTTATGTTCTTAAAAGAAAAATCTGAACCATTTAAGAAGTTTAAGTGGTATAAGGCAAAGGTATAAAAAGAGATTGGAAAAGAATTAAAATGATTAAGATATGATAGAGGTGAATTTATCTCTAATGAATTTACTAATTTCTGTAATGAGCATGGTATCAAAAGATAGATCTCTGCACTGAGAACACCTCAGCAGAATGGGATTGTTGAAAGAAGGAACATGTCAATAATTGATTGTGCAAGAACACTTATATTACAAAAGAATATTTCTCAGACATACTGGAGGGAAGCTGTCAATATAGCTGTATATGTTCTTAACCAAGTACAACTGAAGAAGGACACCAACCGAACACTCTATGAGCTATGGTTTGGACACAAACCTACTATAAGTTATTTCAGGATTTTTGGAAGCAAATATTTTATTCTGAAAGATGAGATATGGAAAATTTGATTCTAAAAGTGATGAAGGAATATTTTTAAGATATTCTACTAAGAGTAAAGCATATAAATGTCTGAATAAGCTTACAAATAAGATAATTGAAAGTACTAATGTTCGTGTTGATGAGTTTGACAACAAGAACAAAGAGGAAAGTAGAAAGGAACTAGAAGACTATGGTAGATTCACTTACATTGAATATCCTGAGTATCTACCGTAGTCGCAAGCTGTAATAACTGGTTAGCAGGAAAATAACCCCGAAGAATAGGAAAGGGAAACCGACGAACAAGATGGAACTACCGAGCAAGCACATGAACCTGAATAGGATGAACAAGAAAGAAGAAACTGAGTACTAGCTAATTTTGTTAGGAGACAAGGTACATGTCTAGTTTGTGAATTTGAACCAAAAAATGTGGAAGTTGCATTAGAGAATGAAGAATGGGTTAATGCAATGAAAGAGGAAATAGAACAAATAGAGAAGAACAAAACCTAGTTCTTAGTACCCCAACCTAAAGATAAGAATGTTATCGATACTAAGTAGATATTCAGGAACAAATTGAATGAAAATGGTGAGGTGACAAGAAATAAAGCTAGATTGGTATGCAAGGGATATGCACAGGAAGAAGGCATTGATTATGGTGAGACATTTGCACCTGTTTCTAAGATTGGAAGGAGTTAGAATGCTACTTGCATATACTACACAAGAAATTTAAAGTTTATCAAATGGATGTGAAGTCAACATTTCTGAATGATATGCTTGAAGAAGAGGTATACATAGAACAACCTAAAGGATTCGTCGATCCAGACAACAAAGACATGGTATGTAGATTACATAAAGTTTTATATGGTTTGAAGCAAACACCGAGAGCTTGGTATGAAAGGCTGCATACTTGTTAAGTATTAGATTTGTTAGAACTAATGAGAACAACAATTTGTACATGAAAGGTGATACTAATGACACTATTATTATTTATGAGATATTTGTTGATGATATTTTTTTGGGAGGTCAAGATCATGTATGTAAATCTTTTGCTGATGAGATGAGAAAAGAGTTTGAGATGTCTATGTTCAGAGAGATTAAATTTTTTCTAGGACTACAAGTGATTCAGCAGAGTGATGGGATATTCATCACACGATCTAAATACATAAAGGAAGTCTTCAAGACATTTGGCATGGAAGATGCTAAACCTATGGGAACACTGATGGCTACTGGATGTAAACTGACAAAGGAAGATGAAACTACAGAGGTAAACCAGACACTTTACTGATCCATCATTGGTAAGCTAATGTATGTAGTTCACAATAGACCAGATATAGCACATGCTGTGAGAATTGTTAAATTTTTTGCTAACCCTAAAGAATCACACATGATTGCTACTAAAAGAATCTTAAGATACCTAAAAAAGATAGAGGATTGTGGATTATGGTATTTTAAGGAAGGTAAGTTTGAACTGAAGGTCTATACCAATGTTGAGTGGGCTGAAAATGTGGACGACAAAAAAAGCACCACCGGAGGAGCATTCTTCTTTGGTGAAAAACTTGTAACCTGGACAAGTAAAAAGCATGCTTGTATTTCTCAGTCTATAGCTGAAGCAGAGTATGTTGTTGCTACTACTGATTTCTCAAACATTGCATATATTAAGCAAGTGTTGGAAGAAATGAATGAGGTAATCACTGACCCGGTGATTATTTACTATGACAACACCAGTGCTATTAATATTTCAAAGAATCTAGTGATGCACTCTAAGATAAAGCATATATCAATTAAGTATCACTACTTAAGAGAACAAGTGCAAGAGAAGCAAGTGAAGTTAGAATTTGTTACATCTGAAGAACAACTTGCAGATTTCTTTACAAAGCCTCTACCGAAAGACACATTTGAATACTTGAGGACTACACTTGGGGTTTGTCCCCTGTCTACCGGTGACTAATGTGATCTGGATGTTGCATCAACTTAATCTTATCAGAAGATCACACATGTTGATGCAGCATAGTTCACACTTTCGATAATGTTCAAGGTTATGATTAAGTTTGAAGAACTGAAACAAATTGGGATATCAGTATAAAGAGATACAAAGACTGTATTGGACAAAAAAGAGTTACTTAGCTACTACAGAGCTGATTATTTATTTGTTTCTTTGGCATTGTTGTCAAAGGGAGAGATAAAAAATATGAAATAAAATTTAAACATGCACCGATGAGAACTACCAAAGGGAGAGATAATCTGAAAGAAACAGAACATTGAAGATCAGTTACAGAGAACAGAAGCAAGAACCTTAGAGCTGAAAAGATCATATCTACAGAATGACAAAACTATATTTTATAATGTTTTTTAGTAACATAGTGATTAAACATATTAGGCTAGGGAGAGCTTACACAACATTTGTTCACAGAGTTGTAGAATACATGTTTGGTATGTGTATGGTACACTTCATATTACTTGAGTTGCCATCAATGTCAAAGGGAGAGATTGATGAACTACAACTGATTTAGAACCTGAATGAAGAATCTATGATTAAAGATCACTTGAGGAGTTTCTGATTAGATACGTAAGATGATTAAATCAATATTATGTTGTTATTGATGTCAACTGGCTCGACAATACTTATCTTGTAAGTTACTATACCGAAACATCTGAAGAAAGGTGAAAGAGATGAAGAACAAAAGTATCTACCTGAGGAAGATGTATATGTCAGATGAGGATAAGGAATACACTGAGTAACTTGTTAATGAGTCTATGACTTTATGATATTGACTTTATTATGTTGCATTAATCTATGATGAAGAATAGAGCTGAAAGACACAAAGCAGTGTTGTCGGTAAATGAAGCATTCCAGCATACACCGATGGAGTGTAGTGTATATCGAGCATAGTTTTAACTGAGCTTGTGTTCACCGACGCATTTTTTTGTTAACTGAGCAGAACAGAAAGGAATTAAATAATTAGTTTAGCCAAAAAATTGATGTGCTGAAACGTGTATGAAATCTAGGTAATAGATAAGGTTTGTTATGAAGATCGATGGCTAACATAATTCAAGGAAGATCTAATGGAGGAGATTGAAACGTGTTACTAACACATCAGTTGAAGAAGGTTAAAGTGGCAAAATCAATGAATGAGATTAAGTGGAAAAATCTGATGGACAAAAAGAAAATGATTTACTCCTTTATATAAGAGACATTGGTTTCGTTTTTGAAACTATGCTAGAGGAAGAAGATACTGCAGAATTATCGCGTGAACAAGTTTTCATGCATTATGATCATACTAGTTAGTGAGAACCAAACTTTAGAACAATTACCGAGCTACAGAGAGTAATTACCGACGGAAAATAAGTTGATATAGTGTTGAATCTGAAGTGATATATTGATCAGAAAGATTTGTATGAGCTGAAAATTGATCTGTAAACTACAATTGAAGTTGTACCAAGACAGCTTATCTATTGTTACATATTTAACCATTGTACACAGTCAAATCTCTTAACCGAGTGGACTAAGAAAGTCTTTTTATGTTTCATTCATAGAGTGAACATTATTATCCTATCAACCCCAAAGTGACTGCTGGTTGGATGATAACTGTTGGTCTAAAATCCTCTAACAAGGTCACACCTAACAGTGTGTTTGTAACCTTTAACAGGGTTGGGTCTTCACCGACCTCACTTCAGAAGAGTGAACAATTTTGGGTTGCTAGTTCCAAGTGGTTTTTCCCTTCACTGGGTTTCCATGTTAAATCTCTTGTGTTATGTGTTGATTGTGATATTTGTTTGTTATCATACTTTGGATATTACATGTTAGATTTGATCAGTAACTACTATAAGTTTTAGACTGATAATCGGTAAAAGCACAGACAGTGAAAGTATTTTATGTTTACCGAGTAGCAGAAGTTGAAGAATTTGTTTTGGATTATACATTTTGTTTTGGGACACTGGATAACTGATTCACCCCCCTCTTAGTTATTCTAACAACTTTAACATACATGTCATTGCTACGTTGGATAAACCATTCATAACCTTAAAGTTCACCAGCAACAATACAGCGACAAGAAGATTTGTTTGGGAGCCTTCATATAGGGGCTCGTATGCCTTCTCAAGTATAGGTACATCAAGGTCATCTACATCATCATCATCTTGATCATTGTGATCTTCTTGATCATCGTGATCTTCTTCCATGGGATCATTACCTTCTACTTCTATATTCACACCTCCATGTTCCCTCATTTGGAAATCCACATTCTCTGGATTGTCATGGTCCATAACATGAAACCCAGGTTGATTGAACTATATCAAAATGATGACCTTAAATTAACCATGACCATGATGTCATCATCAAATCATGTCTTATGTATTTTATAAATTATTAAAATACATACCAATGGACAAAAAATTTTTCCCCCTTCAATGTGACCGTGTTGCCTACAATGTTCCTCTGCTGCTTTGATTATATATCTTAGAGTCTTTAAGCCCTTACAAATTTTGCAAGGACAATAACATTTTCCATCACCTTTTCTTTTAAATTGAGACCACAATCTAGCAATTTTCTCCCTATTTTTTTGTGGTTTGATATCATCAGACATGGTCTTTCTTGAATGGAATGACTCGTTGGTGGAAGAAGGATGATTTGTTTGCAACCTACGGATACAAATCGTCACTGAACAACCATTTTCTCAACTCTAATTTTCTCAACGCAAAGGGACATTTATCATACCATAAAAACTTGATTATTTTTATATGGAATACACCAAGGAGTACCGTCAGAAATATTAATCATTTACAATCATGAAAAGTAAACCTAAATCAAATAGCTCCTTTTTTTATCAGCATGTGTAGTCTCTATGTATATGAAAAATGAAAAAAAAATCAAGCTAAAATAAAATAGTAAACAAAATAGTATTCCACATAGAGTGAATGAAATATTCCATCAAAAGAAGGTGAAAAAATCATGTCACGAAGCACAAGCATAGGAAATAAAAAAGGGACAAAAGACAAGAAATAAGAAAAATCATTAAAACTATAGAAAATCATTAAGACTATAATCATGAAAAAAGAAACACTCTTTGTAAACAATGTTCAAAATCATTAGGACTATAGAAAAATAATTAAGACTATAGAAAATTAAATTTTAGAAATGGATGGTTCTAATGCTTTTCCATTACAACAATTGAGAATTCATCATTTGGTATTGTGTAGTCCATTTTAGTATTCCATTTAAGTATGTCAAGAATGTTCAAAATCCTATCACCAAGCACAAACATAGGAAATCAAAAAGGGACAAAAGATAAAAAATAAGAAAAATTATTAGGACTATGGAAAAATCAAGTTCTAGAAATGGACAGTTATGATGCTTTTCCATTACAATAATTGAGCATTCATCATTTGGTACTTCCTTGTGTATTCCATTTAAGTATGTCAAGCATAAAGTATTCCATTTACATTTGACAAACATGCAACAAAGATTACAGATTATGCAAGAAAGATTAAAGTGGTCGAAGCTGACAACTAGTTGTCAACTAGACAACAATGCAAATGAATAACTAACTATAACAGTCATATAACTGACTGTGCACATTAAGAAGTTGAAAATCAGTTTGTAAGGGGATTTTGGTCAGTTTTTTACGTGATTTTTATGGGAGAGGAGTCTTAGAAGTTGTGGGAAGGTGTGTATGGTCGAAGAAGACAATGTAATGAACTACCAAGCAATAAACTTTTAATTCTTTACAAACAGTCACTTCTCTGCTCATGAAGACACAGTCTGGTGTTTATATTATTAAACTCTCTATTCAATGCAACATTGATAGGAAAAGAATTCATTGATTGGTATTATAAGTTTTGATCATTCCATGTACTGTTTATATTGTTTTGAAGTCTTAAAATCAAATAATTTCAATCCTTTTATTGCCTTGTATTACCTGGGCCTATAAGTGTTTATGCAGGGAAGGTGAAAGGAGGCAAGAAATAGTGACTGTCTTCCAACTTTTAAATTACATTTCTATTGCACTAATAATGTTGTTGAATATGAAACCTTCATTCCAAATTTGTAATTTGGTGTTAACAAGGGAAAATAGTAACTGCAACATCACTACCAGGATATTACAACAAACTTGCATTTTTTTTCAAGTATAGCTTACAAACATTAGAAGTCTTGTGAAGAGTCTTGGTGAGTTTAAGCGCCCTTTTGAAGCACTTAAAAAATATTGAATATATCATTTCTTTGTCAAATAGTCTTGGTCTAATAGAACTCCCAACAGTTCTTAAACATACTTTATCTAATATGATGAATTCTTAAACAATTAAGGTTGGAGTAGACATAGTTATCACAGTTTTTTGTGTGGTACAAGGAAGATTTGGCTAGGTCAAATCTTCCTTCGTGTTAGCAGTCTACAAAATCAAACCCTTTATTAAGAATTCATCATATCAGATAAAGTAATTCTGACCAACATGGGAATAGAAGTAAAAAATTAAAAAAAGTTAAATTTTATACATATATCCCACCTACCGGCCCATTTCATTTTATTTCATTTTGGCATAGTCCATGAGAAAAGGAGTTTGAAGGTGGTATAAGGTGAGAAGCTGCACTAGGTCAACACCATGTGCCTATATGTTCAAACTTATGGTTGAATATCACGGAAGTGCGGACCGGTGAGAAATAAAATTTTCATTTTAAATCTTAACTAATAGATTAAGCATATTATTACTATGTTTAATGTTCCATTTTAATGCATTTAACACAAAACAAAATTACAAAACTGAACCAATGACATGTTTACAAAAAAGGTCTAATAGAACTCCCAACAATTCTTAAACATACTTTATCTGATATGATGAATTCTTAAACAATTATTAAAGAATTCATCATATCAGATAAAGTATGTTTAAGAATTGTTGGGACTGGTCCTTTGGCATAAATTAAACAAAATAAAATTTTCAACATATTATTATCATTTTATTTCTTTGTTGTAAACATGTCATTGGTTCAGTTTTGTAAAAAAAAAATTATGTTAAATGCATTTAAAATAAAGGTCTAATTTTGTAGACTATTGGTCAGACAAATCTTCATTGGCTTCTAATTGTCTTCTTTATATACTAGCATTTAAATGGAACATTTTAAAGCATAGCAATAATATGCTTAATCTATTAGTAACTATCTGCATTTAATTTGTCAATTACTAATAGTTTTGTACTACACATGCAACGTATTGTCAGTTTGAAGATAGTCTATGCCATGTGTGATGGTTAAATAATGTGAAAGTTATGATGATTTAATTGTAGAACTATTGGTCCCTTGAAATGTTCAATATTTCTAAAGTTCTTCAAAAGACTTAAACTCACCAAGACTCTTCACCAATACACCCCCCATCCCACCATCCACACCCATCCACTCATCTCAAGATCTTGTCCAAAATCATGTTGAAATATCCATTGACCTAAATCAAGATCCTTCCCTCTCACTTCCTTCGTTACATAATCACTTTTGGAGTATATTCTAAAGTCATTGAATACAAACAAATGTAAGTCAATAACACCAAATATATCACTTAAACTCACCAAGACTCTTCACAAGACTTCTAAGTGATATATTTGGTGTTATTGACTTACATTTTCTTGGATTCACAAGATCTTGAGATGAGTGGATGGGTGCAGATGGTGGGATGGGGGGTGTATTAGTCAATGTGATCTTCTCATGAAGACACAATCTGGTGTTTATATTATTAAACTCTCTATTCAATTAAACATTTATAGAAAAAGCATTCATTGATTTGTATTATAAATTTTGATCATTCCATGTATTGATTATATTGTTTTGAAGTGTTAAAATCAAAAAAATTTGGTCTTTTTATTGATTGTTCCTGTACAATGCTTGGTGTGCAAACAATCTTTGTCTTGAAGAACCAAGGATTTCCTAGGCTCTATCAAATAGTTGGCAAGCAATGATGTATTCAATATTTCTAAAGTGCTTCAAAAGCATTAAACTCACCAAGACTCTTCACCAATACACCCGCCGTCGCTCCATCCATACCCATCCACTCATGTCAAGATGTTGTCCAAAATCATGTTGAAATATCCATTGACCTAAATCAAGATCCTTCCCTCTCACTTCCTTTGTTACATAGACTTATACAAAAACAGCAATATATGACCAAATAAACTAGCAAAAATTGTAGATAAATGACCAAATTTGGTCATGTGACCAGTAGTAGTTTATTGCTGGTCATTTATCTCGTGACCAAATTTGTGACTAAACTATTCTAGTCATTTATTTGGTCATTGATTTGGTCATATATTTAGTCATTTATTTGGGTCGTTTATTTGGTCATTTGGTCGTTTATTCAGTCATTTGGTAGTTTATTTGGTCATTTATTTAGTCATTTGGTAGTTTATTTGATCATTTATTTGGTCGTTTATTTGGTCATTTATTTGGTCATTTATTTAATCATTTATTTGATCATTTATTTAGTTGTTTATTTGATCATTTATTTAGTCATTTATTTGGTCATTTATTTAGTCATTTATTTGGTCATATATTTAATCATTAATTTAGTCATATATTTAATCATATTAGGGCACGATGGAATCAAACCATCATCCTCCTACTTGTAAAATAGTTGCTCTTTCATTGAGCTAGTACCCTTTAAAGAATAATCATACCATGTATACTAATACTTTCCACTAAACATGATTTCAAATTTTTTCATATATAGTTCAAGGGTAGCAAAGCTTAAGGGAAGGATGACTAGTGATACTTTAAACTCAATGGTGAATTTATTCAATGTGCAATATAAGAATGGAGTGAATGATGTCATTGGAAAATACATTACATGTGGCTTGCTCCCCTTATTATAATGATACACATATATCTTTAGGGGAAACCAGCCACATTAAATAGAGATAAAATATGTACCAATGATCATACCTTCTACATTTTAACTCCTAATTAACCCATCAAAAGTTTTACTGCTTTAGAAGTCCACACTCTTGATAACCTACCAATCTATTGCACTTCTATCCAATACATCAATCATAAAATTAGTATTATTAAAGAAATTTGATACACACTAAATTCAACTTATAAAAATCGATAGCCATTTTTCAAGATCTCCTATTTGTGGTATATACTAATCTTTAAGATACATTAATAACTAATAACGTAGCATCTTTCTTATCATAGCTGAAAAACACAAAATATTAAACATTGACCTTAAAACTACTTAAGGATGCCACAAATCAGTAATGCATTGGAATCACTAATCATTGTTTGAACACTTTAGTTTGCCAATTATGACCAAATACCTAGGTAAAAAAGAATAATAAAAGTAACTAAATCGACTAGTTCAATGTTACTTTTTTAAAATACAATGTTAACTAGTTTATTTGAAAATCAAACAAATTTACAAAAAATGTTTTAAAAAATTCTAACAAAGACACAAATTACTCATGTTAGATATAATCTTTGATAGATTACCTGATATTGTTCTGCAGACCAGAAAACTCACCAATTAATGGTTTCAAGGCTTCATATGCGTTCATATCATGCTTAGTAACATCTTGCTCATACTGCTCCACATAAAGTCTAATTGTAGCACCAACTGAACCTGTGCCCTGTAGATTAGATCCCTCATTGTTGATCACCAAATATTTTACTAGTATAGAAATGTCAGACCTAAAGTACAAATAGTACAGTGATTCAACTTAAATAATTTGACAATCCTTGTTATTAAGAATAGAAAATCCTTGGTCAATATTACGATATTGCCTTTTCCTCTACAATAACAGAGAAGAAGTTTTTATGTTGCTCGAATAAAGTGTAAAAGTGTATGCTACTAACTTTCTTTTCCAGATAGTACATGATTGCTTTGATATCACTCAACGGCGAGAAAGGTCTTTTAAAGGCCTCTCATAACAGCAGAGGGGGAAATAGGCAAATGTTGTGGGCATAAGCACCAAGATGAATGGATTTTAAGGTTTTTTTTCAATATTTCAGAGCTTTTGTCTAGAGAGTTATTAACAGTAACAACAAATCCTACTATTCATAGGATAGGCTTCTATCTAAAGAAAGAAAATGAGATGCCAAACAAAGGTGATAAAAAAAAACACTAACTAATAGATGAAATATAATTCTAGAATCATCCGCGAAAACAAAACAAATTCTTTGTTTCGATGCAATACTCCCATCAACTTGAAATATTTGAGACAAAAGTACTGTATTATTGTAGAACTTTCTTTAAAAAAAAGCACTAGGCCAAACAATTAATATTCGAGAATCATATGCACACTATAAATGAGAAGTATGTTGCCTTTCAAACTTACTAGATCTGTGTATAAAAAATCATCCACAAACTTGAGTTCATAGTTCTCTACATAGATGGAATCAACTGATTTCAGAAATAGTAGGCTCAAACTCCAAATTTAACTATTGAAACAATATATGTAGTTAACTTACCATACTTTTCTCCTGATTTGGTTTTGGAAAACAAATCTCATAGATGCTCAACCATTTTGTTGGCTCCATCTGATTCACATTCCTAGACAACACGAAAATATTAAATTATTTTTTATATTCTGATACTTTAAAAGAAATCAGATGCTCTCCTGTCTATGATGTAAATAAAAATCAAATTCTATAATTTGAATGCAAAACATTTCTTTTAGTACGGTAAGATATTATCTTTTGTACATTAATTTTAAATACTACTTACCTCATAATCATATTGAGCAAGGAAGTTTCGCCCATATGTTGCCCAATGCTCCTTTGCAACATCTTCAACAGACACTAGCCTCTCACCAGGATTTTTATCTTTGTTCCTATGAGCAATGATTGAAAGCCACGCTAAGACAGCCATGTGCATCACAACAAGAAACCAAGTACAACCAAAAAAATCAAATTCATTATATTTGAACAGTGATGTTTTGAGAATGTCTTGTGTTAACAAACATTTAAAGTCTCACAATATTTTTCCATTTTGTCAACAGTAAAACATTATTAAAGCATTTCTAATCAACATACCAGATGCCATCTTTCTCACAAACATGATCAGATCCAGTTCCAAAACTTTCTTCCCCGCATTTTGACAGTTTCCTTGCATCCATGAGATTTTCAAAGAATTTCCAGCCAGTGGGGAACTGCAAAACGAGTAATTTCAACCTAAACCCAATTTTACATGCTCACAGGGTTCATGTATGCAAGAATATATTAATTTGACATTATCTAAACAAACCTTAATTATTACTGAGATCAATATCCAATATTCTTACTGTTGAATTATAATGGAAATAGAAGTATATTTCAAGGAGATCAATTGAAGGAACAAACTTCAAAAAATGAAAGGTTTAGTTTCTTTGCTACAAGATCCAAGGCTCCACTCGTTGCCATAGACCTTTCCAAACCCTATGAACAAAAATTAAAAATTAAAAGTAACCAACCAACTATTCTTCATACGCAAAATGAGTTTACAACTTTCTAAAGTAATTCAAACTTAGAATTGCACAGATTTTTAGACATAGCCACCTTTAGTCCATTCTTGAAGTATGAAATTTCTACTTCAGCATTAGCTACAATCATGGCTACTGAATCTGAAGGAGTTACAAAGAAGCCTCTACCAAGAATCATGTTTCGGTCACCATCACCTGACCTCGGACAAGAAAACATATAATCAATTCTAAACTCAGGAGTTGAAAATGCTAACAAAGTGATCCAAAAAAATCAGAGACATAAACAGCTATACAATTTTATTTTATTTTAATCCTAAAGAAAAAAGATGGATAATCAAAAGTTAAAACAATCAAATGTAACCTAATTACTGCTTGTCACTTGAAACCTCACAATAACATGACAGCAAGACCATATTTTATGAACACCAAGAGCATTACATTTGTCTGGAATTGCTTGTCAAATGTGTCCTCCAAAAGTTAAATAAATGTTTAAACTTGAGAAATGCCAAAGGTAACTTTTAGATATTTCAAGTAGCCGAAAAGATATTACCAACGCATCAAATGGATGCAAAGTGATTCACTGAAAATAAATGTGATTGTTGGGATTGTTGATGATATATCCTCTGGTGTGTGAGTGTGTGTGTGTGTGTGTGTGTGAACTTTCTTCTAAACTACTATTACTTCTTATCACTAGAGGATTAATGTTGATTTTTTTATTTGATTGCTGATGATCTATATTCACTACAAGAACTTGGTATTTACTGATGCAATTTCCAATGGTTCGAGCCACTGAAAGTAAATATTTCTTGTTGATTGATAACATATTAGCTAATAGAAATTATTTCATTAATGTGATTATATATGTTTCTTATCACTAGGAGTGTCTACTGTTGATGTTCTTGATCATAATGCATTGTTGTATGTTTAGGTTGCTGTGTATAAACTATTGATTGTATTTCCTACTTATCTCCATTCGATGCCTTGACTTAATTCTTTAGCCATATGGAAATCCATTATCAACAGATCTTAGAATTGTTTCCTATTACTTATAGTTTATTCATATCACTGAACTCACTATTGTTTACATATTTTCCATCATTTTGTGATGTCTTTGATCATCCCCTTTGGATGTAACAGTCTTGCAGCTATTTTTAGGTGCTTGTGACAATGAAACCTTGATAAATATCTATGCCTAGTTCTTCAAACCATTTATCATCTTCATAGGCACTAAATTTGTTGAATCATATATCACTGTCATTCATTCTTTTTCTTTTGTGACTGTCTTTCAACAGTGCCATTCACTGATTTTTTTTATTTTTTTGCATTGTGATCATGAAAATCTTATCTGTCTTCAAACAAATAATAATTTTTCCTTGCATCATATATCACTTTATTTCTTATAAAGCACTTCTTTTCAGTTAAAGCTGCTAACTACTATTTTCTTTCACTATCATGGACACCTAAAACATTGTCTCTCTTTCATGGTTTGGAGTTATTGTCAATGTATCTGCTACTCTTGTCGTGTTTAGGAAATTCTCAGACTTTAGGTTAAGTGCAGTGACTCAACAACTCAGGCAAGATGGTCTCTTGCATACAACTTGTGGTACTCCTGCATATGCTGCGCCTGAGGTGATCACATGAAAAGGCTATGATGGTGCCAAGGCAGATGTATTGTCATATGGGGTCATTATATTTGTTTTGATGGCTGGTTATCTACCTTTTCATGATCCCAATCCGATGGTCATGTATAATAAAATCTGCAAGGGAGAATTCAAATGTCCATCTTGGTTTTCATATGATGTTAGAAGGTTAATGAACAAGTTATTAGATCCCAATCCTAAAACGCGGATCACTATCCCCCAGTTGATGGAAGTTCTATGGTTCAGAAAGAATTTCAAGCCTGTGCATTTTGAGATAGAGGATGATGACCTTGTTAGTAGCAGTTTTGATGAAGTGAGCTCCGAGATGAGTCAGAATTCATCCCCTGACAACACCCCTGTAAATAAGCCAGCAAGCTTAAATGCACTTGATATCATTTCTTTTTCTCGTGGCTTTGATCTATCTCGTCTGTTTGAAGAGTGAAATATTGCAAAAAGTGAGAAGCGCTTTACATGTACTCAGTCATTTTCTAGTATAAGCTAAAAGCTCGAGGAAGTAACTAAGCTTTTGAACTTCAATGTAAAGAAAAGAGATTGCAAATCAAGATGCAGAGAAATAAAAGTGGTAGGAAAGGTAATTTGGTAGTTGCTGCAGAGATTTTTGAGGTAACACCTTCATTCTTTGTAGTGGAGTTGAAAAAAGCCTGTGGGGACACAATAGAATATGAGAAATTCTGTAATCAGGAGCTCAAACCTGCTCTCAAAGACATTGTGTGGGTTTAGCAAGATGACGATCAGTAGTTTGGGTCATGCTGGAGAAAGCAGCTAAGCTTTTGAACTTCAATTTAAAGAAAACAGTTTGCAAAATCTAGATGCTGGGAAATAAGAATCGCAAGAAAGAGAATTTGGTAATTGTTGCATAGATTTTTGAGGTGACATCTCATTCTTTGTAGTTGAGTTGAGAGGTACACTATAGAATATGAGAAATTCTATAATCAGGAGCTCAGACCTGTTCTCAAAGACATTGTGTGGGTTTGGCAAGATGATGATCAGTAGTTTGGGTCATGCTGTTTTCAAGTAGCTGTATGTTCTTGTGTCAGGCTGTGCTGGTGGAGCTTGGTTCGGTGATTATAGCCACGTTAAAATGCTTTGGAATGCTATGCCTAAACATTCCACAGAGCCATCTCAACAAAAAAAAGTTTGTGAATACTACTTTGAGGATATGAATATTCTATCTCTGCATCTCCCCTTCCTGAATTTGGAAGAACTACCTCCATTCTTATAAAAATATTTTTGAATTCTTGCCTAATACTCCTCCATGAAATCTTCATCAAACTCAATATAAAATACATATTCAAGAGTTGATTACTTTTCCTCATCTTCCAAAAATAACTATTAGGGTGCTTGTATTTTATAAATTGACTACCTAAAAACTTTGAACACATCAGTGGGCTACCTCTTTTCCTTATTGTTTTTGTCTCAGTTCATTCACCAATCCTTCCCAAAGTGATCCATCTAAATCTTCCAACCTTGTACCATCACTATCATACATTTTTCTAACTAGAAAGGGATTTCCCATTACACCCTTGTTTTCTCTGGTGCACACCTAACTTCATCTTGTAGTTCAAAATTCATGTAGTTCAAAATTCATGCTCCCTTGCTTCAGAGACAGATATTTTTTCCTTGTTGATGAATTTACCGTCATCCTAATTTTAACCAGTCAAATACACATGTTGAACACTCCATAACATGCATAAAAGGGGCTACTGAATTATTCCTATCCTAAATATCTACCTCATCTATTATTCTATATTGTCAATGCAAACACCAGTGCAATCATTCAGTGACAACTTTTTATGGAAAACCTCAAGCAAGCTGCAGGTTCTTTTAATTTAGCAGCAGGCCTCATATTATTAGTCTCCTTGCAGCTAAAAGATACCTCTTAAAGAAGCTAACCCAAGGAAAATCAAGATATAAAAAGTTTTACTAAAAATATCTGTCTAATAAATGAAGCTAACCTAAGGAAACCTAAATTCCATACATAATATCTACCAACTCCTTGGCATATCTGTTTGTCAAATAAAGGGCTTTAGTGGTTAATAACTTAATACTCTTATCTATCAAATTTTACGATATTGTCTCACACTTACGTTAAGTTGGGATCTAGGTGTAGGTTTCCAAAATCTTGTAAAGGAATTCCATTGCAGATGGAGTCCTGCAACAAACAACTTGATTTTAAACAGCCTTCTGAACTTTGAAAAAATCACAATTGATACAACTATAATAGTTTCCATCAATATTGCACTATATATTATCTTGTACATTTAGTTATTGACTAGAAAACAAGGAATTTAGCCTACAGAAATTGCTCCAAGTCTATCCACAAAGATAGGTTTTGCATAGGCTCCAGTCACAGCATGCATAGTATCAAATTTGAAACTGCATCCATAGAATGGAAAAGGTTGAACGCAAGAATTATTCCCCTGATATACATATTAACACTTAAACAATGGATGTCAATGTCTAATTTAGGAATGAGTCGATTGCCTCGAAGCAGAAAAAGTTTATAAAATCTACTAATATGAAAAGTAACCAGAAACAGATGATTGGAAAATATTCCAGTGTTTATAACCATTTGCTTGGGTAATAACACAATCTGGCACAAAAACTTAGACACAAACAAATTGATGTTTATCAGTCAATGAACAACACCTTGAACACTTAAATGATTGAATGCTCATCTCCTCTTATGTTTTTTTCTGTCATTTTTTGTTTGGTTTCCTTGCTTTGTTTTCTTCAATTGCAGTTCTTTTTTTACTTGTTTTGTTTTCTTTACTTTTGCTTCTTTATTATGTGATCTTTTTCATTGTATGGCTGATCTTATTTCCAATGGGGCCTACAGTGTATTACATTTGACAAGGAAAAAATTTGAAATAAATTCATCAATGATAAAATTAGAGCAACAAATTCAATTAGTTTGGAGAATATTAATTCCAGCCTCATATGAGATTGAGAATTCCTGGACTATGGTTCCTGTTTTGTTGAGAGTCCAATTCAAAATACTCTGATTTGTTGAGAAACAAATCTCTAGCAACTTCTGCACCAACTTCTCCGAGTATAATAATACAAGGAATGCTTAGTGTATGTTTCCTTGGAAGGGTATTTTAGCACCCTTCAAAAGGATCATATCAGATAAATTCAACCTCCATTGTGTATATGACTATAGCATGCAATACATTTAAGAAGGTCTCAAGTGTTGGGCTGGTTAAAAATTTCATGACCCGGTGACCAATAACAACCAACGGAGTGCGTTGATCTCTTCTTCACAGTGGTGAGGCGGTGAGATACACTAGTGAAATAGGAAGAAGAAGAAGATGAATAAGAATCATTTTTATAAGTAGAAGATATCTCCTACTTATCAATTGATGAGATAAAGGGAATTTAAAATGAATGGTTCATAAGGCACAACACTTGCTGAAGGTTTTGTAAATGGGGTAGCAGGCTAAGTGGACTTAACATTGGTAAAGTTCCATGGTTAAGTGCGCTTGAGTAGGAGAAATACTGGGATAGTTGAAGTCTTGATGCATCACCCATGTGAGCTTCACCTAGATGTAATAAGTGCTAAGTGTTCCATTCATTCTCATGAGAAATGGGTTCAAGTGAACCACTGCTCATGAAACATGGGTCAATGAGTTTGACTTGAAAGCTGCACAGTTGAATCCTGGTAGCAGTGTCACAATCAATTTTCTGTTTATGTCCAGATCCAAGGTGTGGAATGGAGCTTAGCAAAGCAGACTTAATCCATTTGCTTGGTATTAGCACTGTAGAAAGCTATGAGAACTGGTTGAGGACTGCATCCCGAGATCTTTATGGTGCAATGTCAAGTGTTAATATGATCAACTGTATTAAGTGTCAGCAGGGGAAGGCAGTAAAATGTTCGAGGATGTCTTCAATTAATGGAAAAGGAAAGACAAAGAAGAACAATGATGCAAATTATCTCCACAGTGCAGCAAGTAATGAGAGCATTCAGTGTCCAGACTCATGGGTATGTACAAATTGTGAATTTTCTTTGTGTGCAGCTTGTGGGTTTGCCTTTGATTCCCAGTGTAAGGAAAGTGGAAGCAAATGTAGCCACATTTGCAGTGAAGCAACAAATTACAGAATTAATGATATAGTGACAGAACTGGAACTCATTTATAATGAGTATACCACTGTAACCACTAGGTCTGATGATCAGCCTGGAAAGCCACCTTGTAATAAGTATAGTACACGGAGCCGTAAATCTGGAAACCAACCTGGTACAAGTACACCAAATGTTGGTTATCATCCTAGTGGCATTAATTTGGAACTACTTACCCCATATGGTTCTAATATGGCGAAGACTGTCTGGGGGCCAGGGACTGGTTTTGGTGGTCACAGACATGAGGGTAAGTCAACTATAGAGAAAATTAAAAAGGCTGAAAAAGAACTTGACTACCGGACAGAAAGTGTGCTCAAATCTTTAGCAAGTGTTCTTAAGAATATTCTTTCAAGCCAGCTTAAGCCTATCTTAGGTTTCTCTGCTTATGTTCTATTTAAACGTGATAATGTAGTTACTCAACTTTTAGAATACCTAGTGATGAATGATTCCATGATGGACATCTGTGCAAGAAGTACATTGTATCTTCAGCTGGTAGACCTGTTGAAAACCATGGCACAATATCCAAAACTCCTGATGATATTGCTAGGAACCTCCTTCCAAACTGACATAAAAGGAGGTTCTGATGTTAAAATGAATTGGAGAATAGATGAATATCGGAAGATGACTATCTTCATATATTATTTTTTTAAATGAATCATTTTTTTGTCAAAACAGTAATTTTATTCTGAAACTTTTGCAATGATCCTTGTACACATACATGTAAAAATGATTATTTTAAAATAGAAATTTTCATTCTTGTATATAAATATTTTAGAAACTACCAATGGAGTGCCTTGTACGTACCATGGGGTGTTGACCACAGGTGGTGCTAGTGCTTTTAAGTTATTCTTCATCTTCTTGCACATAATAACAGGGACATAGTTCATTAATTTCTAAAATTAAGAGAGTTTCTAGATATAATTGCATGTGAATTTTTAGCTTGACCACTATATTTGTAGACAAGGATTTACAAAAAATTGTAGATTATAAGTTTTGGTTGTAATGAGAAGGATCTATGGTGCTGGCAATGAAGAATTAGTGCAGTGATGTTCCCAAAAGCTGAAACCTTGGCACCAAGACTGTTTAAATCATCTTGAACTGTGTAAGGGTGATCCTTTTCAATGTAAGTGTTATTCAGACTAGCTAACAAATTTTCCTATAGCCTGCTTAAATGTAGCTTCAAGTGCTTCAGCAGTGCTGCAACATTCAATTATTAGATCAACTTATTGACTACTAGAAATATTATACTACTTCATAAAAGTATGAAGGTTTTCTACAGTTGTATATAGTGAAGAGGAGTTACATAATTTCTTTTCATATTCAAAGATGAACTATGATACTCTGTTGATCTGGGTAAATTTGTATCCAAAGCAACTTGTAAAATAAATCCGCAGTGTGTGATATATGATAGATGGTGGAAGAACAAAAGGTTTTGAAGATACTAGATAATTATGAAGCGATAAAATAAACTTTTGAAGTTGATTTGATCAGATATACTCCCATTGAGTTGGAGTAATCAACATGAGTCTCTGTATAGTGTTTATAATTTCATACCATCTTTCTGCTGTAAAAATAAGCACTACATGCATAACTGTACAAGGAATTTATACCTTTGAAAACATTAAACAACATTAATCCCAAAAGTCACAGATAAGAAATTCAGCAATAGTGAAAGATGCAGAATACCTTAAAAATGGTTGCCTGAAGCATTCTAATGGTGTGTAAAATACTATCTTTTCCTGATCATTTAACCAAGTTTGTGCATATAGATTTAAGGTTTGGATATTCTAAGAACATCTAATACTAGGAAGTGAATATTGTTGATGTGAGTTTTGTACCACTACATAACATATAGCAATTGAAATACTTGATACAGTGTACCAAACACTCAACCCTCTCTTGAAAAGTATACGAGGATACTCCAAGGTTCCTTACACCTGTGGATACTAACTCAGTTATAAAAATGTGATTTGCTGATAATCACGTTGGCGGCCTTACGTTGTTCACTTGGAAATATCTCAACTCTTACTATGATGATAATAAGACTTCTAGCTTTTGCAACCTTTTCAAATGATCTCTCAATTTATATCACTTTCAACTTTGCTCTTTTCAAACTCTCAAACTTCACTTTCCAACTTCTAATTCTCAACTCTTACTATTAAGCTATTGATTACCTCTATTCTTAAGAATGGAAAGATTGGCAAATGGACGGGGATCAACCTAATGAAGACATACCAGCGGTGTTACCTCCACAGATGCAATGATTCTAAGGAAAGAAGACTAGATTACCACGCAAGGCTTCTTGACAAGCCGCCAAGATGCTAGTGGCCTAGTATAAGATCCCTATCAAACATCTACCAATGTCACCATACAATTAACCATCTATCACTACTCTTATTCTAACACTTGCTTGAAAATGAAATCTACTTTAACAACTCAATGAAATCTAACTTTAACTATTGGGAGTAGAAACCATGCAATAACACCAAGAGTTCTTAATCACCATGCAAGACACAACAATGATAAGAGAAGCAATTTTGGTATTATATTATGCAACAATTTTCTTCAACCCTTTACAAATGAAATCAAGTGGCCTTATATAGAGGCTCAAATTTACAATGAATGGCCAGGATTAAGAGGCAAAACTAACAATCCAGATTGAATCCTAGAAACCCTAATTAGGGTTACCACCCCATCGGCCAATGAAAAGATGCCACCTCATCAATGGACCAATGAGAAAAAAGAATAGTGGTAACCAATGAGAAGGCACCAAAAATGGTAGCCAATCAGAAACTGACACCTACCCTACCCAAAAAGAAAGGAGAAATTGCCACATGGGCTTACATCAAATGGTCTTCTAATATATTTTTACCCTTTTCTTTCATTCTTTTGCCATAAGTAATGAACTTAGCCAACATATTATCAACTTCCTTCACAGGAGGGCAAGGTGAATGCCTCATCTTGAGTTCAGCTGTGATGACCACGTCCTTTGCTGCTTGTAGTATCTTCTCATTCTCTTCTTCATCGTCTTTTGCAAATTGAACTAAGGCTTTGAGAGAGGCAAGGATATCCAATCTTTTCTTCAAAGGGACAATCTTTCCCAAATCATCTAACCTCGATCCAAACTCTGTCTCATTGAAATCTTCCTCTGTTATTCCTTCGAAATCTAGTGCAACTCTAGCATCATTCATTGTGTTCGAAATGAAAGCCTCAATGCCCGGACTGTGCTGTACCATCTTGTCCTGTATTTCTTCTAGTGTTCCCAACCTGACTGTCAAGGCCATGAACCAAGACTCAATTGTCCTCTTCTCTCCTTCATTTATTACTTTGGCCTTTACCAATGTTCCTTCTGATGTCCTTGTAACTGCTTCCAGCCTGGGAATGGTGTACTCACGAGTTGGAAGGAAATCTCTCCATCTTTCCTCAAATGTTCTGAATTTGTTCCTGATATTTATGAAAGACCTGAAAGTAGCAATGAAAGGAAGCAAGAAATCTCACCCTTCCTGGATGGTGTCGCTGACCCACTCTCCAACCTCTAGTTCGAAATTTCTTTCACTATCTTGGAGGAGAGCTGCCCTTGGCACTTGCTGGATTGGCTGACTCCTTCCATCATAAATACTCTTCCAATATTCATTTTCTCTTTTCAACTTAGCATTTTCAACATTTGCCCTTGCCAACCTTTCAACTACTGAAGTTACATTCTCTTGAAGTTCTTCACACTCTATCTCATCAGTCGCTGCTCCCAAGTCATGTTCTTGAAACTCAATCTTGATTTGAAATTTCTTCCATTGTCTTGTTGACCTTGGGTATGGCGATTTGAACCGTTCTATGACCATCATCTCTGATTACCCTTGCTACTATTTCTGCTTGCCTCTGTCTAGCATCATCCTCTCCTTCCGCAAACCCTTGAATTTCCTCAATTGTCTGGATGGGTGGCTCCGGGATAATTGGCTGGAGCATCTTCAACATCCAAGCGGGCCCAGTGAAAACTCCCACTGCTGGATTTGGCTGAACTAGCCCTGCATACTCATCATTGGGTGCCCGATTTTCATCTTGTACTGCTTCACCCTCAATATCAACTTGTATATCTTCTTCATCACTTGAGATTGCCACATCTTCATTTACTTGACCTTCTGAAAGAGGAGAATATCCACTAATGCTATCCTCACTACCTGACTCTGAACCTGAGCTCACTTCAACTGCTGCACCTTGTCCACTGGCTTCATGCTCTTGGCTTCTAGCCTCAAATATACTTTCTCTAGATGGTTCTTTGTTCTGTTTCTTTGCTGGTGGTCTTTGATCTTCCTTACCATTCTCAACTTCTATGTCTCTCTTCTTGCCCTTACTGGCTTGTTGTTGCTGCTGTGGTTGTTGTCGGCTACCGCCCTCACCCTGCTGACTAACTGATTCTGCTTGGACCTCCATCGGCTTCATCTTCTCATAAGTGAGGCGTACCCTTGATCTTTGCAACTGACTTAACTTCTTGTTATACCACCACTGAGTGTGCAGTTCAACTGTCTTATTAATTGCCTCTAAGGATGGATCCTGCTGATCATTCCAGTTGACTAGATTTAACTCCATTCCTTCTACTGTGTGGTAGTCTTCTCTTAGCACATTTTCATCTTCTTCCAGCTGGTCTGGGATCATAAGATTTTTCCATTTTATGGCTCTCATCAGGCTTAGTGACAGTCTTGAGAAAGCTAGCTTCCTCACATGAAAGTCATCTTGTGCATTCGCCCAAAAATCTTCTATCGTAGGCACATGCCTGAATGTTCCCCCTTGAGCTGCTTTGATTAGACCATGAGGATCGAACCCTTGTCTTACTTTATACCAAGCTAGGTGATATTGCTCTAACTCCTTTTCAGTAGATGCAAAGGCAACATGGTTGGGACAACTATCATTGCCTATCACAAGTGAGAGGGTAACCCCTGCTTCACCTTTCTGTTTCATCATTTCATCGTATTGCTCAAGTTGTCTAGCCAACTCCATCAAAACTAATCGATTGGGTGGGTACCTTGGAAGCCTCTTGGGACAAGTTGTACATCCAGCCACTCTTATGTATGTGAATCGTGCAAATTGGATGAACCAGCTCCCATATTTCTTAACTTTAGCTTCGGTCTCCAAAGAAAGTCTCCGAGCAGGAGTTCCTTGCAACATCCTTACTAACTTCATGGTAAAGGTATCATAAAATATCTTGTAATCCTTGGTGTTGCGCAAATGAAGCTGCGGATAGCACTCATACACCAAGTATTGCCCAGGCCCATAACCAACTTCTCCTCTAGCCTTAAGTCCCGGTTGTCTAAATAATCTTGCTATTAAGTAAAAAAGATATGATCCCATATAAAACTGTTTTTGAGACAACACTGTTCTAAGCTGTAACTCTAGATTTCCACTAATTATTGCAGCCCAATCAAATTTCTTCTTTCCACTTTCTATGCCATCAATGAAATAGTACATCCAAGTTTTGAATTGCATACCTTGTGCTGAGCCTATGATTCTGTTGAGGAGGACGATGAGGTCACCATATTCTGATTTAAAGTCAGATTTGGTGAGCTTTGAGGTCTTGGTGACTTCCTTCTTGCCTTCATGTAACCAATTCTGTTTCAGCTGAGCAAAGTATGTGTCCTGGTTGTCATGGTAGAATCTGGTGGCTTGATCAATAGATAGTGCCTCTGTGCTATTCTGCTTAGGTATGTTGAATGTATCTTCAATCAATGGACTGCTGATGTTTGCCAAAACTTTCTCTCCATCCATCATGACTGACTTGCTCTGAATGTTAAGTCTAGATGCACACTCCATGATCAATTCTGGACAAGGCAAGGTAGGAGGGAAGGCTGCTGCATGCACAACTCCAGACTTGTAGATTTTCTTTGCAATAGGAGATTGGCTGTCTCTCAACCTATCTCTCAATTGAATCATATCAAGGGTACCAATGTTAGTGTCTCCAACGTATTTCAATTTTGAGCGGAAGTTGGAATTGGTATCATGACTTCCTTGTCTCCTATTTTAGCATTAGTTCCTTTGGGTCGCTTGCTTGCATTGGCATCAGCCATCCTAAACACTTATCACTCCCCACATTTTCTACAATGAAGGTGGAACTACACTTATCACTCCAAACTTCACCTATAAGATGGAATATTACACTTATCACTCCCCGCCGTTACCTTAAGATGGACTACACTTATCACTCCAATCTTCTCCCTAAAATGAAATGCAATGATGCAAACTACACTTATCACTCCCCGCCTTTGCCTTAAGATGGACTACACTTATCACTCCAATTCTCTTTCCTAGGGGTGGAATACTACACTTATTACTCCCCGTCGTTACCTTAAGATGGACTACACTTATCACTTCAATCTTCTTCCTAAAATAAAATGCAATGATGGAATGCAAGCAAGAACTTGAGGGAAAAAAGTCAATCAAGACAATCAAGTAATCAACCTACTAACCAAACACCTAACTCTACTCTTGAAATTAGTTTTCAACACCTAAACTAGCACCAATGAAATGAAAGCAATTAAAGAGAGAGGAAAAGATAGGCCACTCACCCAAGTACAAAGCTAGGAATCCTTCGTCTATGCAATTAGCTGAGCTTGATCTTCAAAATCTTCTAACTCTACAAGAAAATCTCCCCTTCCTTCAACTCACTCTCAAAATCTCGCTATGAATCACTATCAACAAACTCCTCCTCTATCACAAATCTGATTATCTCAAATCAACAAGCTCCTCCCTCTATCAAATTATGAAATTGAAAATCTTGCTTTCAAATTTTCGGATTTGGACAAAATACCATGAAAAAGAGCTTCAAATCTTCAAATTTGGGTATCAAGAGTGTGGAGAAGAAGCCCTCAAATGTTGTTCAACCAATCACTGATCTTCCTAATGCTGCAAATGTGTAGAAACAGGCCCAAATAGCCTTCAAAAAGTCTGAGATTATGTCTGGCTATTGGCTGTCTCCAATCAATGCTCAGAAAACTGCCCTCTCAAGCTTTGAAAATGCCTCAAATTTGGCTAAAATTAGCCCAGGTCTGATCTGCTCCTCAAAATCTTGAAAATGCCCTCAAAATAGCCTCTTCTTGCTCAAGACAACACCCTCCAATACTGGTTATCAAATCTCAGTCAAAATCGCCACCTTAATTCTCCTTCTAACCTCACTCCAAACTGCCTTTACTGGTTCAAAACAGTGCCTCCAATGCTGGCCGCCAATACTTAACCAAAATCGCCAAATGAATTGTCTTCAAAGTCGCCAAAAAATGTTAATACAAACTCACTGCTATTGCCTTGAGAATTCGCTAGCTATGGCAGAGAGAAAGTTTTAATTTTGAGTTGTGAAAATGAATGATTGGATCCTCCTTTTATAAGCACTTGAATTGCCTTCCACAAGGCCGACCCTACACCAAATAAATTAACAAAATTAAATGCAAATGAGGGACGACTTGGATAAATAATTAATTCTTTTCCATTTTAATTTCCAAAATTAAATGTACAATGCTAAGAGCTGGGACGACATGCACAATTACTTAAGGATTTTCGATTTTGACAATGCAAGATTATTAAATGGTCAATGCAAACACTTAATTTTCGATTTTGACAAGGCAAAATTTTGATTATCCAATGCAATCTATGGGACGTCATAACAAGAAATTTTAAATTTTGCAAACAAAAATCAAAATATGATTTTCGCAATTGCTCAATGTAGGCTGCCTTGAACATTTTCGATCTTGTACCTGAACAACCATTAAATAATAAATCAAAAATATAGGGCAGGTCCCAATCAAAGCATTAAATTTTTTATTCTCAAAATATAACCATTCAATGCACCCAAAATTTAAAATGAAAGATTAAATAAAAGATAATTTCGAAAATGATTTTAATTTTCAAATCTAAATTTACAATTGGCTAGAATTTTCGAATTGTCCAAAAAAAAAAAAAATTTGTTTTAAATTGAAATCTCATTCATCCAATCAAAGATTTTCAAATTCATCATTAGGCCCATCATATAAACGTGAAATCATCATTATGGCAAATTCAAACAAAAAAAATTAGCCAATTGAAATTTACAATTCAAAAATCAAAATTATGAAATTGAAATCCAAAAGACAATCTGAAACTTGAAATTGCAAACCCTCAAAATCATTTTCACAATCACTCAGTTAACAATTAAATAAAATTGAAATTCAATCTTATTCAAATTGTTATAACGTTAAAATTCTTGAAGGCTACAATTCAAATTTTAAACAATCAAACAAATTCCAATCTCATCTTCATCAAATTTCGGCTTCAAATCAATTCATCACATCATCAAAATCCAATTCAAACAACTTCAAATCTTTCAAATTCAAGCCATCATTGAAAAGTCTCAATTCAAAATCATCACATTGTCAAAAAGAATCTTCAATCAAAATCAAAACCCAACTCTTTCAACCCAAAATCAAACGAATTTTCAAACGCATCACATTACATTTACTGAATCAATCTGGCAATCAAAATCAAGAGGACTGGGCAAGATTAAAATTGTCTAAGTCTGGAATTTTCGAAGTGGGGGTCCCCATGAAATGGGGCGATGTTGTGAAAACCTCACAACAAATATCTAAGGTATTCATTTGTAGGTCATAAATTGCAGTGATAGAGTTCGCAAGTCTAGTTGGCCTATAGCCCGTACAGTGCTACAAAGTTGAATTCTGTAGATCAAGAATTAAAAACAAAAAACAAGTGAAAATTAACAAATATTATTGCATTGTTATATATGTAGGATGAAAAGTTCATCAAAATAGAAAATATAAGTATTTTTGTTTTGAAAACATAAGGTAAAATTTGAAATTGTTAGTACACAAGTGCATGTCTTATAGTGGAGGGTGAGCAGGGAAAGATAGACAGTTGTAGCTGCTATAAGTGACAGTGAACATTCTTCATGATTAGCTATGGCCAGATATGAAATACAATAGTGAAGAACAGCCTTCAGAGCTCTGAAAATTTTGTAGGGTAGACCAAAAACTCCACAGATAGGAACTATCATAATAGATAATTTTGCATGGAGATATACCATATTATGGTCATAAGGTGACTAAAACACAGAGATAAAGAGAAATCAGCATTTTGTTGATGCTCGTATTATGCTCTAATGTACATGCCTTACATTGTTTGGCATTGTATGTTAGGTAGTTGTGCTCCTGACAGTTGTAATATTTAATAACTTTGTTAATCTATTAATGATCCAATACATAATGAGTATTTATAACTTATTTTAATACTTTATTGCTAAGTTACTGATTTTGTAGCTCCCAGTCCTGGAGGCAGAGGCAGAGGCGTGACCATAAGTAGTTTATTGCAATCACAAAAAATGTAGTAGAAATAACAATTTTAATAGTGGCCAAAATCTCAATCAGATTTCGGTTAATTTAGTGGGGAATAAACAACATAAAAATGGATCCCAACGTGTAGATTTATTAAATTTAAGGGATGTTATTAAAGCAATTTAATGAAGCTGATTGTGAAAAAATGAAACCATATGAAGTAAAACAATGAAACTATACGAAGGTGTACAAATCAATGGCACAGTTCAATCTTCACAATAAAAGAAGCCAATAATCTAGCCATCCATTTTTAGGTTTCTTTTGACTTTCAATGATCTTTTTGGTGCCAAATAAAAATGTTATGTTGTATTATTTTTCATCACTCCGATCACTAGCTTTCCTAGAAAGGAAAAATATAGCTGATTTGAAAAATAAGACTATCCTTACAATATCTCATTCTGAAGTTCTCCTAATCTATGTTCAAATTTGACATTTAAATACAACACTTTGACATAATATACCAAGGTTTCTAGATGATGCTGGAGAAACATCTTGCAGAAAAATGTGATATCAATCAATGCTGAGTCTTTTCGAGTGTAGAAGAGAATCGTAAGATTCATCAGCAACAGTGCTAGTTAACTCATTTGGGAAAAAAAATTTTCAAGTCTATATACCTTGAAATTGGAACCCCACTTACTGCACTAAATGCATAGACAACTATAATAAATAATAATTCAAAGGAAGAAAGCTTTTAAATGAGGGAGCTATTACAATCCGATAAGAAACAAAACACAAAACATATGGAATTTTATTTTTAAATGGCTCATGATTTGAAAATGTTGCAGACACAAGACAACAACAACTAGGAGATAAAGGCAACTAGAATGTGGATTGTAGGAGATACACTAGCAACTAGTATAGACACTGCTCCAACAACCTTACATGGTTTCAGTGTCTCTATCAGTTGTCGAGCTCTCAGGAACCATTTTGACAGGCATCCTCAAAAATCTCGCTTGAATCTTATCCCTGAAATTCAAAATAGTTCTGGTCTGATACATCAAAAACACCTAAAAAATAGAAACCACTATTGCATTGAGAACTCGATAGGCTATTCAAACAACCCAAAGCAAATATCTATGACTGTAGAACATGAAACTTTGTCTTAGATCTCTGAGATGCTATTATCATTCAAAAAACCCAAAGAAGAAAAGATAATTAACAAATTAAAACTCAAAGACTGAATTGAATCGAGCTGCATTGAAATATACAAACTTGCCTAACATTGCAAAGAAGGATTTAAATATGATGTGCAGCAGTTGCTTCATACTAAATGAAGCTTCTTGTGGCATGGCATTGCATGGTAGGACCTCAACCTCGGCATCAAGAAGAAGCGAATCTTTGGATGCCAAAAGTCCATCCATCATCTACTTGTATGAGAAACTTTTGTGCGCATAGACTCAGATTGCAAATACTCAATCGCCTCACTTGGTGGATGCCAAAGTCTAGCAATTTAGGTCTACAGTAATAGTAATTACTTGC
Organism: Chamaecyparis obtusa; assembly: GCA_027943335.1. Taxonomy (NCBI): domain Eukaryota; kingdom Viridiplantae; phylum Streptophyta; class Pinopsida; order Cupressales; family Cupressaceae; genus Chamaecyparis; species Chamaecyparis obtusa. The sequence goes on along the minus strand of BSBK01007765.1, from coordinate 39,212 downwards.
GTAGCTCCTTTAGTTAATTTTATTCCACGAACTGATTGCATAGCTCCTTCGGGTTACTCTTCTCTTAGATGAACTTCATTAATATGACATTAGAGAGGTTCACATGAAGCATGGGAATAACTAATAATAGGCTCAAAACTTCTAATATTTAATCCTTTCCTTATCAATCACTATTTCTTTATCACTCCCAATGCCCATATCCAAGAGCTGGTCCATAGAATCTACACCTTATCTTAGAAATGCAGATATTATATGCCTCTATCCCCCTCCGATACAATATTAAGTTTGAGAACACAAAAAAATATGTTATTATTCAATCAAATGACCAACATACTATTTTTTTGATAAATTGGATTTATTAGTTTTGATCACATATGTGCACGAACTAATCCTTCCGAGTAGCAATGAGAAGCTCACAGCTGCATGGTGGAAGAGAAAGTTAACCTTTATGTTTTCTATGAAGGACATCAATCTTATGCACTATTTTTTTTGTTGTTGAGGTCTGGTAGGGTACAAGTGAGGTCCTCCTTGGTAAGGGATAGTACACAATTGAGATTTTAAAGATAAAATAGATGGGATTTATGGATTCTCACTAATCCAATGGTTCTGAATATAAAGTTAATTGTACATTCAAAATTCAATTTGGTGGATCATTCAACATATAAGAAGTCCATAGGTTTCCTCATATCTTTGGTGAATATCTGACTTGATATTTATTTGGTATGAAACATTGATCTAGTTCATGATTGAGTTGAGGTAAATTTATTGTACTGGTAAAAAACAAGTTCTCTAATACGCACAACTCATTATGGGTTAAGGTACAATACAAATGGAGAGAATTGTGATTGCCTAAGATTGGGTAGGTACTGCTAGTGCTAGGAAGAGAACCTCAAGGTTTTGTTTCAGCTTTGGTTCATGAAAAAATTATAGATTTAGATTGGGCAAGTAATGCTAGTCCTAGGAAGAGCACCTCAAGGTTTTGTTTCATCTTTGGTTTAGGTATGATATCCTCGTTTAATAAGAAGCAGACAATAGTTGCACTGAGTTCATCCAAGGAAAAGTAGATGGCAACTTCTTTTGCTAATCACGAGGCTATTCACTTCACAAGTTGATAGAAAAATATATTGATCATATGTTAAAACCAGAAGTTGTTTATTGTGACAATCAAAGCTGTGTAAAACTCTTTGAGAATTCAGAAGTTCACAATTACTTGATGCAGGAGCATCCTGGGTGTAAGAGCAATCTTGCATCACCCAAAAATATTTTTGTTTTTATTTTCAATAAGGGCTATTTTGTGCAGAGCTACTATTTATGGAAAGTTACTATTTTTTGGTAATTTTCGTATGTGCTCAGAATGATCTGATTTCTTTCTTGGAGGTTCATTTTGGTCATATAAGTCTGCCAGTAAAGTTTCATTGCCAGATCAAGTGTATATTGGAAGATATTGAAGATTTTCGGTATTGGCAGCAGGGTACAAAAACTTTGAACTCAGTTTTGAAGGCTTTAGAGGCCCCGGATGAGGTCGAAAATTTTGGTGACGGCAGTTGCACTGGTCAAGCTTGTAGAGCGCTTCGTGGCGTTTCCGAAATGGGGTTATAATAGCCGAGCGGGTCAACGGGTGATGACTTATGGTCTTCGGAAGTTGGGCCACCTGAAATGGCGAAAAATAATTTTTCTTCAAAATTTCTGTTCGGGTTTCAAAGGTTATCTTGAGCCGACTATGATGTAATAAAATGTAAAATAAAATAATTCTAAGTTTGGTCGGCCTTATTGGCTAAAAATTCTGGAACCTTCCCAGGCGGTGGAAAATTGCCTATATAAGGAAGGCTGTATTATTGTCTTAGGCAGTTCAGAATAGTTCTGGGTAGTAGATCTGGGTAATAGCTCGAGGCTTTGTCCTATAGAATATTGTAAGGGAATGCCCATGTGGCTTTGCATATTGTAATTCTAAAAGTTTGTAATTCCACATTTGTGGAGATAATAAGAAGCCAATTTTCTGTTCTTGCATATTGTTGTTGTTTCTCTATATCTGTTATGTGTTTGTGGTATTAAGGGGATCACCCTTCATCATTACTCCAAGCATATAGGCATTCGATAACATTTCCTTGGAGATGATGTTCAAAAAGGAGTAATGGTTCTTCAGTATATTTCCTCATATTTGCAAGTTGAAGATATTTTGTCATGCACCTTGCTAAAGGGAAGATTCTATGCAAATATAGAAAACTTTTGTACCCAATGCAATTGTTCTCCGTCACTAATCAAATTCAATGCAGAAATCAATATTTATCTTTTTGGTTTTCTTATTCTTAAATGGATATTATTTTTGTCTTCTACCATAGCAACACTTGCTTTTATTATATTTATACCATATTGTAAATTCTATGGGTTTGATGCAGAGAACCTTCCTCATTAAAGTGGAGACTTTTTTTACCTATCCCTTGGCAATTGTTCTCCTTTAGCAGAGCACACTAACAGAATTCAACACAACAATCATTCTTTCTCTTTTTGGCTTTTTCTTCTTGTTTTTTTTGTTCTTAGGTTGATCTTTTAGCATGACAACACTTTTTTTTATTACATTTAGGCTGGATTCTAAATTCTAATTTAGCTGTTGTTTAATTTATTTTAAAACATGGTAATCTTTTGCTTTAGTTTTTCTCCTAGGCTAGGCAATCCACAATGATAGAGATTTTTCATTGTAAATCCTAGAGTTCTGTTGATCTATAAAAGAAACCTAGGGCACACCAGTGAAAAAAATACAAAGTACTTCTAAGTTTTGAGTTAGTGCAGTGTATGTTTTCCTGGTTTCAATAGAAAATAGATGTAGTATTGAGGGTTGAGATTTGTCAGTATTTGTTGTTCCTTTTTTCAGCAGTATGTTGTAGATTAGTATACTCATATGTTCTATTTTGATTGGAGTTTTTCATTTTAAAGTATTAACCAATTACACCTTTTTCAAGGTACAAAAAGGTTGTAATAGAAAACAAATTTCCCAATGTATGTCAAATTGAGGAAAAGCATGTTTTTTGTTAATAGAACTAACATTAAAGGTATTGGTGTGAGATGCTGACACTGGTATTATAAAATGTGATTTTAGACAATTAATACTGAAATTTGACACTAAAATCCAGAACTTTGGGGATAGCATTATTCAGATCAGGTTTTTCATTTGCAATTACAGGATCAGGCTTTGATGCGAGTCCTCGGATCTTTTTGAAGTATAAATTTCAGAAATAGACTCTTTTGATCAGTCAGAAGATTCAGCTGAGGTACTAAACCTTGTACATTAGCATTATTAGATTCAACATTTTGTGGCTCAAATATGGAATTCAAATTGATTTCTCTTCCTTGATCTGAAATGTGTGGCAAAGAAGCATTTGAATCGACAATATCAAGTGGTTGACATTCATATTTGTGGCTCCTTACATAGTATAGTTGTAATAGTCCTCTTAGTAGTGGCATGAATGTCCTAGGGTATTGAACCTATTTTTCCCAAACATGTCATCTATGCTTTTCAATACTCCATGCAACTATTTTACAAGGCATTGAACCTCTCTTTTCACTGCTCTTTGACATGCCATCCTTTGTTTGCTACTATATCTTCTCCATGCCACTTGGGTCTTCATTGTTCTTCCACTTTATTTTGATCTTTTCTAATGCGTTACTAGTTCAAAAACATGGTTGGATATCAATGTTTTGGAACATGCAAACATCTCTGCTACAACATACATGTCTTCTTCTTTAAATGGATCTTATCACTATTCTTATTTTTTCACATTGTTTGTCATCATTTATGGCTCTGTATCGTGTTCTCTATGACTATGAGTGGTATTCCATATTTTCTTTATTCTTGGTTCAATTATCTCCATTGTATGACATCATTAAAAGGTTTTGGAAATATTTATGAAGGTATCCTAGTTGTACAAAGATTCATTGATTGTTTTTCAAGGTGACAAACTATTTTTTGAGATATTTATTCCAGAATTGGCAGGCACCAACTGTGAGAGACTCTGTACATGCTCTTTTAGCACTTTGAGGTCTAATTTGTATTTCTAGTGTCTGATCTTCTTTACATCAACTGCAAGGAATTTCAAAAATAGTCAATATTTATGAAGGTATCCCAGTTTTACAAAGATTCATTGATTTTTTTCAAGGTGACAAACTATTTTTTGAGATATTTATTCCAGAATTGGCAGGCACCAACTATGAGAGAGTCTGTACATGCTCTTTTAGCACTTTGAGGTCTAATTTGTATTTCTAGTGTCTGATCTTCTTTACATCAACTGCAAGGAATTTCAAAAATAGTCAATTGTAAGCTCCTACCAAAGACATGCAAATGTTGTACCGGTCCCTATAGCCCTTAACCCATCTACTTCAACCAGTCGCACCACTCCAATAAGGTCTATATGAGCTGAAAATTATAGTTTCAGATCTAATTTTGGTTTTAGAGCAATTTCCAGCTTGTAAACATTGCAAAAGTCTATAATATCAGATTTGGTAGTTTTCAAATTTATGTTCGAATATGATCTGAGTACTTGAAATGACCTAGGGTTTGTACAAGTCATTAAAGTTACCAAATTTGGTTCAAAATTGGATTATGAAAAGTTTGACAGTTTTAATCAAGTATTTTCCATCATTATTTTCAATTTTCAGTTTTAAAACATATTATAGAAGCTAACTTAATTAAGCCTATACAAAAATAATACTTGCATTCGTCTACAAATGCATTTAAATTTGAAAAAATGGTTACCTGAACTCAAATAATTCAGAAAAAGATATAGTCTTCTACAATAAGGACATGACTATTCCAAAGGCATTTATCTGCCACAAAGATCTTCTAACAATGCTTAAAAGAAACGATTAAAATAGTGGGAACAAAGAGATATATAGTACAAGAACAATGAAAAACATGATGAAATAGTTAAATGATAAGTGATGTTATAAAGATTTGAAGTGCTATGTATTGCTAATAAAGAAATAGCAAGGTCTCATAATAGTGAAAGATGTTAATAACACTACCAATGATTCCAAAAGGTCATCAACACAGAAAAAATTAATATTTAAAAGATGCAAATCAATGGCACAAAGAAGTGAAGAGCATGAAAAAGATCAGTCAACAAAATGAACCCTTATAAAAAGAACAAAATCATTGAGGAATGATGAAACCTGAATGTTTTGTGCTACAAATGAGATTGAATCGAAGAAGAAATGAAGATGAATTAAATCTCTGAACAATATGCCGTGAAATTCCCTACCCTCATTCTTCTATTTTGACGCCAATCCTTCTATCCTTCTTGCGCGTGGGTAAAGAAGAACATTATTTTGTGCAATTGTTATATATACCAAACCCAAAACCCTTCTATTCTTCCTGCACGCGGGAAGTGAAAAGTATTTTTTTCATTTTTATATATACCAAATGCTACAGAACACCCCATTTTTGCAATTTTTGATCGGTGTTCCTTTTGTATGATTATTATTAATTAATTAATTTTAATTTTGATTAATTGGTAATTATAATAAATAATATATTTTTAGGTGATGCATAGACATTGGCACTATATTTATTTTGTCTTTATTTTTTAATTTATAAAGACAATTAAAATAGTTTTGGTTAGGAGTTAGACTCAAGAGGAAACTATTCTAAGTCTAGTGTCCCTTATTCTAAAATTCATGTTAATTGAATCTAATTGTCTCTAGAAATAACCACTTGACCTTTTGAAATGGAAGTGCAGTCAAGAGAGCCCTCAAAATGCAACTCGATTATTCAAATCATATTTTATTAGTCAAATTGACCACAATTTCTTTTCAATATATAATATATAAGATAGACATATTTTTCTTTATGAATTTAATGTTCTTTCACGAAACTATTTATATTTGCTACCCTTTTCATAATATTTAGCGCTAACTATCTCTTGTTACACAGATATTAACAATCATAGAGTGAGATTTAAATAAAGACAAGCAAACAAAGCTAGGACAATCTATTTAAAAACTATAAATCAATAGAAATTATCTTAAATGGTTTTTGGTAGATCTTGTAGACCAACTTGCCCCGAGGATGTTAAAAGTTGTCTCACGTTGATATCTTTGGTCTTTAACTTCTTTTATTTAACTTAATTCTTCAGTGTGCCCTTAACACTTAGTGTGGCATTTAAAAGAATCTATACACATATAAACTAGAAATCTAGTTTAGGGTTTCTGTTTCAATACTGTTAGGCTAGAGATATCGAGATTGAAGTACTATACCTCTTAATCCTTATAATTATCTTTATTTAAAATGTTCCATTAACATTTTTGTTTGGAATTTCAAATAGGCTATAGTCAATAAAAATATAGAAAGAGAGCATCTCTTAATTAGTAATGTATTAAACATTAAAAAATACATAATAATAAATATATTTAATATTTAAAAAATTATTAATTATAATCTATATTTTTTATTATAAAAAAAATTTAATATAATTTTTTTTCAAATGCTACTCTATTGGATATTAATGTCCTTTGGTAAAGAAACTTGGTCTTTCTCATCGAGAAAACTCTGAGTCAAATTATGATATTAATACTATAGAATTCAACTTGTAGTTTTTCAATAAAACTCATTGACCTTGTTTCATACCATTGACTTCATAACAAGGTTTTTATCAAAAAGAGAGCACACATAGAATAGAAAGATCCTAGTTGATGTCTTTTGACACTAGTACCCCTTTTAAACACAAGTTCTAATTAGTATAAAGGTGAATAGATTCTACAAATCAAATTCAATAAACATAATTTTATGTTCAAGATTTAGCAAAGATCTTAGTTGATGGATTTTGACACTACCCCTTTCAAACACTACAAGTTCCAAGATCATGTCAATTCTACTAGTGGGAGATCTAGTAGCAAAGCTAGTAGCAGAGCAAGCACCAGTATCAAAAGACCCCTTTACTTTTTTCAAGCATTGGATCCCACCCAACTTCCTTCAATCTATCCTATTGGTGAATAAACATTATTGTTGAAATGCAACTTCTAAGTATATAAGTTTGATATTGCTAAATGTTAGTATAAAGGAGTAATAATTATTCATTTAGTCATGTTTTAGGGGTGACTAAGTATTTAGTCATTTATTTGGTCATCTATTTGGTCATTTATTTAGTCATTTATTTGGTCGTTTATTTAGTCATTTATATTTTTCTGACCTTGTGATATTACCTAATGACCAAACTAGTCATTTATTTGGTCATTTATACTTTGTGAATTGCAAAAAAATAGGAGAATATGATCATTTTTAGTCACGTGACTAAAAGTTTTAGTCATGTGACTAAAAATTTTAGTCATGTAGTCATTTATTTGCTAAATTCTACTAGTGATAATCACTTTTGGAGTATATTGTAAAGTCCTTGAATCCAAGAAAATCTAAGTCAATAACACCAAATTTATCACTTAAACTCACCAAGACTCTTCACAAGACTTCTAAGTGATATATTTGGTGTTATTGACTTTCATTTGCTTGGATTCACAAGATCTTGACATGAGTGGATGGGTGTGGATGGTGGGATAGGGGGTGTATTGGTTAATGTGATCTACTCGTGAAGACACGGTCTGATGTTTATATTATTAAACTCTCTATTCAATGCAACATTGATAGGAAAAGGATTCATTGATTGGTATTATAAGTTTTGATTATTCCATGTATTGATTATATTGTTTTGAAGTCTTAAAGTCAGAGAATTTCAGTCCTTTTATTGATTGTTCCTATACAGTGCTTGGCATGCAAACAATCTTTGTCTTGAAGAACCAATGATTTTCTAGGCTCTGTCAAATAGTTGGCAAGCAATGATGTATTCAATATTTCTAAAGCTCTTTAAAAGGATTAAACTAACCAAGACTCTTCACAATACTTCTAAGTGATATATTTAGTGTTATTGACTTACATTTGCTTGGATTCACAAGATCTTAACATGAGTGGATGGGTGTGGATGGTGAGATGGGGGGTGTATTGGTCAATGTGATGTGCTCGTGAAGACACAGTCTGGTGTTTATATTATTAAACTCTCTATTCTATGCAACATTGATAGGAAAAGTATTCATTGATTGTTATTATAAGTTTTGATCATTCCATGTACTGATTATATTGTTTTGAAGTCTTAAAATCAAATAATTTCAGTACTTTTATTGACTGTTCCTGTACAGTGATTGGCATGCAAAAAATCTTTCTCTTGAAGAACCAATGATTTCCTAGGCTCTGTCAAATAGTTGGCAAGCAATGATGTATTCAATATTTCTAAAGTGCTTCAAAAGTCTTAAACTCATGAAGACTCTTCACAAGACTTCTAAGTGATATATTTGGTGTTATTGACTTACATTTTCTTGGATTCAAGGACTTCAAAATATTGACTTAAATGGGGGGTGTATTGGTGCAGGGCACCTAGGCCATTCAGTTTTGCTTTGGGACTTGAGTTCTATATTTTGTTTTATTTTAATTCTCTACAAACAGTCACTTTCTCCTCGTGAAGACACAGTCTGGTGTTTATATTATTAAACTCTCTATTCAATGTAACATTGATAGGAAAATCATTCATTGATTGTTATTATAAGTTTTGATCATTCCATGTACTGATTATATTGTTTTGAAGTCTTTAAATAAAAAAAATTTAGTCCTTTAATTGAATTAACAAGATCTTGTGTTATATTGAGTGCTCTCAGAAACACGATATACAAGAAACTATGAAGAATCAAAGATTTATAAGATGAATGCAAAAGCCAAAAGGAATTATGTAAACATAGATATGATTTTGATGTAAAATGATCGTAAATATGCATTCATTGCAAATTTAAATTCATTGCAAACATTTTGGGGGGTTTTTTTTCCATGTTCAAGACATGTTTTTCTATCAGGGACTGGGAGAACATCATTATTTTCTTTTTGCAACTAAGGGCACACAATTAACAGAGGTTTTATTCTAAATTTTTTAGCTTTTATTTTCCGCACTTTTGTGATATTCATCAATGTTTTAGCTTTTAGTTTCCTCACTTTCATGATATTCAACCACTTATTCAACATTGTTTTACAATGAAACCAAAAGTAGCATCAATTTTACCTTGAACTCAGTTGATGAGGAAACAAAGAACCCACCCTTAGTTGACTGGTTGCTCTGTATCTCTAGAAATTGAACACCATTAGAAGTGGAAATTCACGGGCCACTTCTATTGGTGTTCATGCCACTTCTAATGGTGGTGTGAACACCATTAGAAGTGCAGAGATTAGGGTTTCAAACCCATGATAAATGAAAACAATTTGAAAAAAAAATGTACCCCCCATTAAGAAAATGCCCAAAAAATTGAATCTCTTACCAAGGCTGCAATGAAATGGTTTAAATCAAATGCCTATTCCTCTAGATGCTTGCTCGGGTTTGAGAATAGTAATGTGGAAGAGAAGGAGATGCCAAAACTTATAGGCTAGATGCATATAGGGGGTGTCAACATACAACTTCCCTCCTTATACCACCTCCTTCAACACTCCTTTGCTCACGGACTATGCCAAAATGAAATAAAATGAAATGTTCCGGTAGGCGGGATATATGTATAAAATTTGACCTTTTTTTTTACTTCTATCCCGTGTTGGTCAGAATTATGACCACTCTTTAGGGTCATAATTCTAACCAAAACAGGAATAGAAGTTTAAAAAAATCAATTTTTTCTTCTATAAACCGACCATGGAAAATCATTTTATAACTTGGTCAGAAATGTTGGTCTAAAAAGTGGGTCAAATGTACTAGTGTAAATTAATTGAAATGACATGTCATCTATTGAAATCTAGAATATGTATATCAATTCCATTTTTCTCTTTTGAATCTTTATAATTGGATACAAATATTTTCATCATTGAGCCACTTTTATTTGGAAAAATGAGTATGCCCCCATAAAGATCTTAAAAATCTAGGTAGGATTATCCCTTTGAATTTGATAGATACATGTAATAAATAAGGAATATTTTCATTCCTCCAAGGGGTCATGTATTTAGGGTCAAGGTATGTGAGATAGTCACAAGAAATTTGATTTATAGACTTTTTTTCTTGTAATACTTTACTCATATGTGATCATTCCAACATAGAAACCCAAAATATCTTTCCTCAAACTTCATAAAAATATTCCACAAACAAAAAACAAATAAAAATAGAACCATAAACCATCCAAGCTTCTCTAATCACTTGTGGATATCCCGGAGAATAATATGAATATGTGTCAAGATAAAATATTATAAGGATAAGACTTAGTGAGACACCAACCCAATAGCCATATTGCTCTTTATCTTTTTTTAGTGTTTATTTTTACAATGACATTGATGATGATGATGTATGGTTTTCAAGAATGAGGTACCTCGCTATAGACTAATGTGTCTGGCTTTGAGTGTACATCTATCCTTTGTATAATACATGCCAACCATCCAACAAACGGATTGACAAGATTTGACTGATAGATAAGACAATGTGATTAGATTGATTGAGAACCAGTTAATAAGTTTTTCGATTGATACATGATTTGTGAAGCTTGAACTTGTTTCATTTGGTATCTATTTAATGATTGTCATGGAAAATGGATTGTTTTATTGACGATGAGAAAGACAATATTGTTTTTGGATTTTTTTTATAAAAAATTAAATTTTTTTAAAGGAATTTTCAACAATTTTATTGATTTTTTTAAGACTTTTTTATGATTTATTTTTTTATTTATTTAGGACTTTTAGACAATCATGACATAAGTTTGCCCCTAGTATGGACATGGGACAATTTATTATGGGATAGGCACATTGGACTAACTTGTGGATAGCGTGATGGACTAACTTATGAATGGCTTAACTTTGACAAAAGACTAATGAATTCTAGGACTTAGATACCATGACAAGATTATCATGGAAGTGGATGCAATGGATGGATAAAAATGGACAAGGAAGTGGATGAGATAGAATGACAATACATAGTGTAGCAAAAATCTCTACAGATGCTTCATGTTACTAGTTTTTCACATATATCTTTTCCATAGACACCACCAAAGTGATTTTCACCATAGGATGACTTATTTCTTTTATATTTCTATTTTTTTTTGGTGTTAGTTAAGATGTTCATTGCCAATTTTTCACCTAAGTGGTGATTTTTTTATTTTATTTTTTTATTTTTAACTTTTTCATTTTTTCTTGACATTTTTAAAAAGGATTCTCTAAGAGTTACATATATATAACTTATGAAGATGCAAGCTATTGATAGGATCTCAAAGGGGATCACTTTCTAGTGTAGATAATTGATTATCACCTAAATGAAATTATGATGTAACAACATAGGGCCCAACCCAATTTGGTTCAAACCTTCTTGGTTTCTCTTTGTTAACAAAGTTCCTCTAAATTTTCATTAACACCAAGTCTCCCATTTAAAATAATCTATCATGGAAATTATTATTATAGCCTATTCAAAAATGATTCTAATAGGCTTGTAAATGATTAAGGGAATTTTGACAATTCTCATCATAGAGTTCAAGCTCTTGTAGCCTAGATACCATGTATTCTTCCTCTAAAATAGTAATCTATAATAAGAGACATAAGGAAGGTAACTCGACCTCTATTTTAAGAATGCTTTCTAATCCATTGACCAATTAATATGGCATGGGTACAATATGTGTATGGATGCTAGTGCAATATGCCCATAAGGGGGGATTGAGTTGGAGGTGCTAGTCATGGCTAGTCTCATTGACAATTTTCTTTAGAATTTTTAATATGGTCTAATTAGAGACCTCATCCTAATGATTACTTTCCAAGTACTATCATCAAGCAAAGTGGCATTAGATTTGAAACTTGTCACAAAAATGTCAAACAATTTAATTTTTAAATAGGGTACTATTATTGTGATTAGGGAAAGGGGTACTCCATGTTGAGAAATAATGCAGTTGAGGATGTAATTGGAATTTTTTTTTCCAATAATATACATCATGGGAATAACTTCTATCCACTTTTTCAAATACTTAATTTTCTCATGATTATTTAATTATAATTATTGTATGATGAATGATGGATTTTGCCAATGAGGTCAAGTCCCAATTATAAAAATGGCCATGGAGATGTGATTGGTTGAAACTCATGAGTTAGTGCATGTAATAAATCCATGTATCTAACATTTTTGGAATTTTTGTACAAACTTATAGGGACCCTTTTCCATGGTATACTAATATTACCCAATTATTTGGAGCTTCTTTTCTACAATAAGGCCACTAGAATGAGTGCCAAAAGTACCATTGTGTATCTCACTCAGTCATTTGTGCTTCTTCAACATCAAGACATATAAGTAGCATTTTCTCTATGATATTCCTCTTTAAGTGTCAGAAATGATAGTGTATCTAGAATCTTTTCTAATAATGTTTTTGCATTGGTTATGATACAAGTCAAGGAGTAAGTATTGGTCATGTAAATAGGTTTAAATATCATAGTACCATAGGGAACTAGGTCCAACAATTTTGCACACAAAATCAAATAAAGGGACATTAAAGGAAAGGACCATAAGTTTCTCTACTAAGAAATTTAGTGTGGTACATTGTTATGGATGTCAAGTAAAGATCCTACTATTACCATTATATTGACTTCCTTGCTCTACATTCTAGGAATTTGATCAAAGACAAGGTGATGAAAATTTTTATTGAATTCATCGACCATTTTATTATATGGTATAATATTTTCATCTTTAGTCATATAGTCATATTTTACTTTCCTAATAATTAACTATGAATCTTCATAGATATAAAAGTCTTTGATCTTCAATTGGATCACTATATAGAGACCTATGAAAAGAGCCTCATATTAGATCCCATTTATTAGTACATACAAAGTTGAGCTTGTAATATTAGGGGTTACAATCACCCTAATGTGTGAAAATAATATGCTATCGCTACACCCCTTCTCGGTGTAGGACCCATCAAAGTATAAGTGCCATTTTCTTGGTGTATCAATTATATAAATATGGCCTCGATTGGAAAGTTTGATAAAATGGGTTGAATTTTTGTTACTAGAGCATCGACTAAATTATGTGCTCTTAATTTTCATTTTATTTCTCTTTTGTTGACATAATCCATATCAAATTCACTGAAGATCTTAACCCATTTAGCTAGCCTCCTTGTGAATACTACATTATTCAAGAGGTATTTGAGTGGGTCTATCTTGGATATGAGTAATGTCATATGAATAAGTATATTGTGTTAATATGATTTAGAACAATAGAGAGGGGGGGTGAATCAGTTTTTCTCAGGTCCTGATGTATAAAACAACTTCAAAAACTTTTTCCTTAAATCAGATCAAGCAACCAAAACAAACTCGGTCATCACTGATTCAATAATAGAAACATATAACACTGCAGTCCACTACCCAGTTGTAACTAACTTGTAAAACACAGAAATGTTCAAACCAAAAAATTCACACAAGTATTGACACCAGGATTTATAGTGGAAACCCAATATGGGAAACACCACTTTGTAACATGCTACTATTATTTTCACTCTTCTGAATTGAGCTCGGTTAAAAGCCAACCCTGTCAAAGGTTACAATACACATTGTCAGGTGTGACCCGGTTAAAGGATTTCAATCACCCTGTTAAAAGTGAGCCTAGTTATAAGACTTACATATACTCCATTAGAATGCAACCTTGTTCAAAGGAATTAACATATGACTATTAGGTCAACCTCTATTAAAAGGATTTTGACTGTTACAATGGTTAGAAAGTAGCAGTAGTATTTATCTAAAAAACATACAACTCACTTTGCAAATATCAAATCCAATTCTGTACATAAATGCTAGTTTACTGACTTTGAAACTTTTCCATCTCCATCTCTGATCTACTCGGAACTTTTCTTCAAGCAATCACCACACTTCTCCTTTAGCCTTTTCACTTATACAGTCAATCAAACTTACTGTTCTTCCAACATCTACTTCACCCATGCATTTTCATACCTAATGTTTAGGTTCCCTTAATACTTTTCTCAGTTAGGTTAACTTATCTTTTGCTGCTTAATCTCCTTCATAGGTTTTAGGGTTAGGATAGATTCATTGAATCTACCCACTTCATGTTCTTCATTTCCTCTTCTAGAATCATCTCAAATCTCATAAAGATTTACAATAAAATATTTTACAAAGCATTAAATGCTTCCATACAATAAATAAATAAAGTCAACACATTTTACATAATCCAAGAATTCAACAATGTTGACTCCAAATCTGAATTCTCTTCAAATATAAAAATGTTGATGCTCAGTCAATACTGTGATCATCCACTCGGTCTTCATGCAAAACTCTCGGTCACTACTAAAACTGTTTCCTCCGCATATATTGTCTCCCTCGGCAATTAACTGATAATCGGTTGACACTAGATTTTTTCTCAGCATTTACTAACTTGGTCGACACTAACATAACTCAACTTAGACATGATTTCTTCATTTTTGCTCGGTTAAGCCTACCAATTTAGTCTTCAATCTTACTAAGATAAACAATACATTGTCCCATCATTATGCAACATAGTCAAGTACACTTTGCAGCATCAAGATAACTGAACCTTTCCTTAGGTGCTATTGTTACCATCCTTTCTTTCCCTTCTCATAATAGATATAGTACTTTCCTAAGTAGCAATAGTCTTACCAGTTAAGGTTTGACATCAATGACAATACAACAATTGCTTCAATTGCAGTTTCCAACAATCTCCCTCTTTGGCATTTATGGCAACACCATATGATATCATTTGAATAACACATGGATTACCAACCAATCAAAAAACTTATCACTTGTCTATCCATCAAAGAAAATTTATAATATCCTTAGCTTCATTCTGATTTAGAATCTATAAATCTCACTTTTGTGACCGTCAGAAGTATCTGGATCTTCCTTTATCCCAATCTTTCATTTCTATTCATCATTCCTCCTCTTCAGTTCATGTGTTATAGTATCATTTCAGTTCAATCTCCCTCTTTGAAAAAAATTCCAAAGCAACAACTAAGGCTTACATCCAATAGATGTAGATATATCTATGTAGCTCAGTGTTTCTCCCTCTATCATCTTCCTTATGACTGATTTGTTGTCTTTGCTTCTTCTGCACAGCTCTAGGACAGTGCTAAAGTGTGACAATCTTTTGCATCAATTTTCCAATTATTCTATTGTAGCATATTTGATGCAGTGCTCCTAGCTTGACTAGGTAGCCTCAGTTAGGGAAAGGACCCCTAATTGACTTCTCAAATACTCATGAGCTTCTTTAGGTAAAGCTTTAGTGAATATGTCTGCTAATTGTTCTTTTGTATTTGCATATTCCATTTAGACTTCCTTGTCTTGTACCAATTCCCTCAAATAGTGATACTTGATTGCTATATGCTTGGTCTTAGTGTGCATCACTGGATTCTTAGAAATATTGATGGCACTTGTGTTGTCACAGAAGATAACAACAGGTTCAGTGATTTCTTCTTTCATGCCTATCAACAACTATTTTATCCATATCAAATTTGAACAGTTTACTATAGTAGCAACATACTCGGCTTCAGCAGTAGATTGGGAAATGCAATTTTATTTCTTGCTTGTTCAGGAGACTAATCTTTGTCCAAGAAAGAAAGCTCCACCACTAGTGCTCTTTCTGTCATCTACATTTCCTGCCCAATTAGCATCAATGTATACTCTAAGTTCAAATTTGTCATTCTTCTTGTAATATAACCCATAGTCAGTAGTTCCTTTCAAGCATCTCATGATTCTTTTCACCGCCATCATGTGTGTTTCCTTAGGATTGTAAGAGAATCTTGCCACAATCCCAATAGCTAGTGCAATATATGGTCTACTATGTACAACATACTACAATTTTCCAATCATGGATCTATACAAAGTCTGGTTAACTTCTGTAGCATCATCATTCTTAGATAACTTTTGTCCAGTAACCATAGGAGTTCCTACTAGTCTAGCATCTTCCATTCCAAAAGTTTTCAATATTTCATTAACATATTTAGACTATGTAATAAAAATTCCTTTCTTCATCTGATATACTTGTAAACCAACAAAGAATTTGATCTCACCAAACATACTCATTTCAAATTCAGTTTGCATTTCTTCTGAAAAAATTTTACACAATGCATCTTGTCCACCAAAAATAATGTCATCAACAAAAATTTTGACCAAAAGAATACCTTTACCTTCTTCATCCTTCAAGTATAGATTGCTTGTGTCATTTGTTTTGAAAAATCCAATCTGCATTAGATAGTTATGCAACCTCTCATACCATGCTCTGGGAGCTTGCTTCAATCCATACAATGCTTTGTTTAGTTTGCATACCATGTGTCTTCTATTTGGATCAATAAAACCTTCTGGCTGTTCTATGTAAACTTCATCTTCCAGTACACCATTTAAAAATGCAGACTTGACATCCATTTGATATACCTTGAAATCTTTATAGGTAGCATATGCAAGCAGAGTTCTTACTCCTTCCAATCTAGCTACAGGGGTAAATGTCTCCCCATAATCTATTCCTTCTTCTTGTGCGTAGCCTTTGCATACCAGCCTAGCTTTGTTCCTAGTGATTTCACCTTTTTCATTCAACTTGTTTTGAAACACCCATTTTGTTCCTATAACATTCTTATCTGCAGGTATCGGCACCAGAGTCCAAGTTTCATTCTTCTCAATCTAGTCAATCTCTTCATTCATTGCTTGTATCTAGTCTTCATTTTCTAATGCCTCTTTAGTTTTCTTAGGTTCAAACTCACATTGTAAGCATGTTGGATCCTTGGTCTTGCTTCTGGTTTGAATTCTAGTGTCTTTATCTCCAATTATCTATTCAGGCTTGTGATGTCTTCTTACATATTTTGCCAAAATAGGTTCAGCATTTTTCTCCTCTATTTCATCAGGTTCCCCAACAATATTGTCAGATTCAGCTTCTGAATGCTTGGAAACCTCTTCCTGATACTCGGTAGCATTGTCTTGTAGCACGACATGTCATTGTTCTCTCTTGGCACTATTTTCCTGACGCTCGGCAATCATTTCCTATCGCTTGGCAATGCTTGCCTGAGACTCGGCATCAGGTGCAAGTTTGTTACCTGCCTCTTCTATTTCCTCAATGTACATAAAAGATCTGTAATCTTCTAGTTCTCTTTTCCTGTCAAGTTCATTTCTTTCTGCATACTCATCAATTTTTACATTCACACTTTCCACAATTTTGTTAGTGTTAGAGTTCAAACACTTATAAGCTTTACTTTTTGTGGAGTTGTAATACCCCAAAAATGGGCTATAAGTTCATTAACCTCCTACATCGACAAATCGAACAAAATCGACATCAAAGTCCTAACCTAAGGCATATCTAACATCATCGAATCATAATTGATTATCTTAAATTCTGCATCGGAGAATATTCCTAGTAATATTCCTAATTATCTTAATTATCTTTAATTTAATGATTATTTGGCGATAAATCACATTTATCCTAAGTTTGATTAATTGAATATTTTCATATTTAATTAATTAGATTTAATATTTGCCACTTAATTGTGTAATTAAATTTAATTCTATCTATTATTAATTGTATTATTTAATTTTGACAATAAATCAAAATTCCTATCTTTAATTGATTAAATTCTTATTTAATTAATTAAAGCATGTTGTCATTATTTAATAATATAATTTTTAATAAAAGTTTGGTAAAATAGTTAATTAACCCATAAATTAATTATTTTATTTCAAAAATCAGTTGAGTTGAGGATAAATTACTTTATTTATTTATTTAATTCTTAATTATTATGCATATTCAAAAGAAACAGTTAAACTCCAAATCAGAAAATCAATGCAAGTTATTGACTTTTTGGAACTCAACATCCTTTTGGAGTTCAAAAAGCTGATCTAAACTCTAATTTGAGTTAAAAAGCTATTTTTGCATGTTTTTGCATGATTTTGAGAATTAACTATCTTTCATGATCAGATAACTCAAAAATCAAGATGAGTTAATTTGAGTGATTTATGGCTTTTCCCATGCACCTCCAAAGCCCTGGATTTCTATAAATTAAAGGCTTCAGCTCTTCACAAAGGATCTCATATTTTGCACAATCACGCTGGAGAATTGGAATTGAAGAATCAAAGCTCTTGCGAATCGACATCTTTGTGAGATCAATCTTATTTTTGCATTCATAGCATATCAATTTTCAATAGCATTGTATATCAATTTCATATTAGCATAGATTCATATCAGTTTTTATCATTCTTATTGCATAGAAAATATCAAAAATATAGATTAATTGCATTCAATTTCATATCCATCTTTTGCATTCAAATCCTTCATTTAGGTGTCATCTAGGTCACTGATCTCGATAATAATCTGAGAACATTAATCTCACACCTATTAGAAGGCAGTAAATCACTTGGTTAGATAGTTTTCAATTTTGCACGATTTTGATTATCACTAACCTCTAATGTTTTACTGAGTGTTGTGTCTACAGATCAGGTACAATTTTTACACACACATTTCTGGCACCCACCGTGGGGCCCTAAAATAGGTTTCCAATTCAATTCTATCAATTTCTATCTTTTTATCCTCGGGATCTGTGCAAAACTGTGATTTTTAATTTTTGTCCGTACATCTGTCGTACGAGTTTCTGACAAATGTCGTATGGGAGCATACCCACTGTCGTATGATACTGGACCCACTGTCGTACGACTGTCTATCGGATTGCGACTCATTTCATTACATACCCACTGTCATTTGAGAGCTAATCTGTCGTATGGTAGCATACCCAGTGTCGTACGAGTTTCTGGACTGTCGTCTGAGAGCATACCCACTATCGTATGAGTTTTCATACCAGTTTTTGACTGTCATTTTATTTTTCAGAGCAGAATATCAGATTTGATTTTTATATTTCGGCTAACTGCTAATTTTGACAATTGAAATTCTCTATTTTTGATTGCTCTTTGCTGGTTTTGATTGGGAAAAGCGCAAGAATTGCTAAAAATCAAGTAAAATCTACTAAGCGCGTTGCGAGGATCACCAGGTATTCTCCTTCATCTAATAACATTTTGATTTGGGCTTAAAATAAATCTCTTATGTGTCTAGCTTGTGTGCGTCTTCTCATGCTTTTATTCTACACACTTGCATAATTTGATACTAGGTTGTGATCCCTTAAGGATTCATTAAGTAGTCTTAGAATACTTGTGATTGATCTTGATTGCTATCTTGGGTTATTGGACTCGCTAATCCATCGGCCCCTCATTTCCGCCCCGTGGTTGCAATCTCAGCGCCATAAAGGGGAGGGGTCAACAGGACAGAAGCGTTAAATGTTCCACTTGGCAACCCTTTTGTGCTTTTAGGAACTCACTTGTTTTCTAAGTTGGGGACTCGTTTTCAGCTTGTGTGAGGTGTTAAGTGTTCCACCTTGTGGACTCATCTCATATTCTCTTTAAGCGTTAAGTGTTCCTCTTTCTACTTTTTGGGTACTTTTGGTAGATTTACTTTCGGGAATATATTTGTGCTCACATAGTAATTAGGCCCTATGAACACTATTCGTGATTCTTGAAAGATTGGATTCCCAGTGAAATCCTTCTTGACGACAGAATCCTTGTAGGTAGGGAGGATACTTAGTGCGTTTCACATTCAACTTGGTTAGTGCATCTTCTCTTATTGATCGACACATTCTCTCTCCGGAGAGGTTGATAGATCACGTAGGGTTGATATCACGAGCTTTGGTGAATCAAAATTGGTTAGTGTGTCTTCTCTTATTGATTGATACATTCTCTCCCCGGAGAGGTTGATAGATCACGTGGAGTTGATATCATAGATCTCGGTGGAACAAAACTTTATCTTAGCGTGTCGGATTAATCTGCTTGTTTTGTTTGGGTTAAAAGTGAAGAGGTGTCAAAACCTTGAATCTGGAGCCAAGTCCCCTTGTGGTATACTATTGTGAGTCATCTTTAGAGAGGGTTAACCGTAGCGGACAATCCCTTCACAGGGCAAACTGCGTTGACGGAACCTCAAGCGGTCATAGCCATTTTCGCCGTGGTAGTGACAGCTGCTATATAAATGTCCTTGTGGAAGAAATCTCCACGGGTATGGTTCATTGTTGGGTTGTCAGATCTCCCTAGCAGCTCTTGAAGATTAAGTTCTCGGACTGTGTCAAAACCCTGGTGCGCCGGGATTGGAGTTCACCCCTTTGAATCATAAAAGTTGATGAGTCAAACCATTACTAAAAACCCTAGAGAGGCCAATTTTTCACTTTCAAGTATATGTGCGTTATTGCAAAACTTTTCAGAACATACACAATTAGTACTCTCAGGGATTAGCACAATTTGGTCACTTGATTGTTCATGCGCAAGGTTGCTTTTGCCCTTGTTCATTGTTTTCAGACGTGCTTGGAATCACTTGCTTGCTGTTCTGCGTGCTTGTTTATCTACTTGGCTATTAAAAATGATCAAATCTGGTATAACCTTCAAAATTTGGACAGTACAATTTGCAAACAATCCAGAACTGAAAACCTTAAATTTTGCAAAAATTGACGTAAAGTTCTTTCTGGAGTCAAAAGTCATTTCAAGAAGTCAAAAGTTGTATGACTTTTTATCAAATGTCATTTCAGTAAAGCCCATATGTCGTATGATTGAGAACCCAGTGTCGTACGAGTTTTCAAACCAACAAAATTCAAGAAGCCAAAAATTGTTAGCAACTATCGTACGAGTTTTGTCAACTATCGTTTCATCTCTACCCAACTGTCGTACGAGTTTCACAACTGTCATTTCATTTATACCCAATTGTCGTACGAGTTTGCAGAGTGTCATTTGGAAAAATTTGAGAAAGTTGTCAGAAATTGTCAAATTGCAAGATATCCAATGTTTTCAGCCTAGTTCTAGAATCTGTCAAAAATATCATTGTGTTAGGAACAGAGCAGTAGCTATTGAGCATTCTACCATTTTCTGAGTTTGATCTTTTGAATCCGATCTAGTCTTCTGTTTGATCAATTTGAGTCCTTTTTATCTCGTGTCAAAACCTTGTCATAACTATCAATCTTCAATCAATCTTCAAAAATAGACTAAGTGTTGAGAACTCATGTCCGCTATCTTTTGGGCGATCTATCCCATACATCCAGGGCACAGTTTCCTTCACCCACATCTCATTAGATCTTCAAAACTATCATAATCTTGACAAGGTTGCGTCATCCGATTTTTTTGAATCAAATTGTTCTTCAATTGTCTTCATCCTTTTTTTTTGTTTCATTCAAAGTTAATGGTGGAGACCAGAGCTTCTTCACACAAGAAATCAGAAGAAACGTCTCAGAACTTACTTTTGACCGATACCCCGAGTCCAACTCTGGAACAACTCATCAAGTTAGGTATCTACGAAGACGACGGTCTCGGTAACTTTCGATTGAAAACTAGTTACATACCTCCTTTATCAACTCACAGAGGTAATCAGCAAACTCCTCCTCAATCTGTTCCAGGGAGCCCAAAGACTCCTACCATGTCTCAAGCAGGGACAAACCACGATTCTCTAGGAGGAGGATCCCAGGGACACCATTCTCAACATAATGCTGACCAAGAACCTACCCCCTCTGAAATCCATCGATGTCAGAATGACGATGAATTCAAGAGAATGATGAGCCATTTCTTGAAAGTGGATAGAGAGGCATACTTTTTACAATTAGCCCAGGAAGGGGCTAAGCTTCCTCCCAACTTTAACATTGATGATATAATCACACATGAGGAAGAAACTCCACTCATAGCTATGACAAAATAGATGCATGCTATACAAGTTGAATTCAACAATCTTAAGAAGGAGAAGGAACCCAAGGAGTTCTCCATGGAGGCCCTATGTCCTTTCCCGTTCGACAAAAACTTGTATATGCCACCATTCCCAAAAAGAGTGGAGATACCAAAATATGACAAATATGATGGACACTCTGATCCTCAAGATCATGTCAGAGAGTTCTATACGCAATCCATGGAATTCATGCATGAACCGACTTATCTAATGCATCTTTTTCCTAGATCCTTGGGAGGAGCATCCATTCAGTGGTTTTCAAGATTACCTTCTACGATCAAACCTTTTGAGGAATTGATTAAATTGTTTTATCAACAATATTCCTATAATATTCAACATCCGATTACCATGATCGATATCTGTAACCTCAAGCAATATCCAGGGGAATCATTCCTAACTTTCCTCAAGAGGTGGCGAAAGAAGTTTTCTCTATATGCTAGACCAATTCCCGAAATGGAGAAACTTGAAATCTTTATCAATAACCTTGTTCCAGAGCTCAACTATCCATTACAAATGCAAGATCATGTATCTTTTGATAAAATGGTGGATAATGCAATCAAGATTGAGAACGTACTTGTCAAGAAAGGAGAAATCACACTTCAAAAGGACAAGTCTGAATCTGGATCTAGCTCAAAAGATAAAAACAAGAGCTGGAATAGAAACAAAGGTATCATCTCTGATGGTGTTGTTGACACTATCCACACCCCATCAAAGGCACCGGCCTACAATCTCACCCTTGCCACCAAAGCCATTGAAGCTTCAGAGCAAAAATCTGCTGAACCATCTCCAAAGAAGCCATTCAAATGATGGGATAATAAACGAAAGTTTACTCCCCTAGGAGAATCTTTGGAATTTTCCCTGAGAACCCTGATAGCTGATAACATGAGCTCTTTACCACCAATCCGAAAACTTGATCCGGATCCAAAACCATATTGGTGGAAAGATAATGAATTATGTGCTTTCCATCGGACTAAAGGCCACAAAACTAATGGATGCTTTCACTTGAGGCATACCATTCAAGACTTGATAGATCAAAGGGATATCATGATCAATAATCCTACCAGCAATAATGATCACACAGCATTTACAAAACCATTTCCACAACATGGCAAAGGAGTTTCCACTTCCCAGCCTAACATGGGGGCAAAAGTCAACTATGCCTACCCTGGAAATGATGCTATCATCAATATGATTGAACCATGTCTCTTTGAAAGCTGCAATGTCATCACAATTGTACGAAGAGATAGAAATCATTCCTCAGCTAATGCAGTTACCAGATCACAAGCTCAGACTCATCTGAAAGGACAAACACCAAGTTCATCTAATGTCCCTAAGATACCTTTCAATCTCACATCTGCTTCTAAACAGAAGGTTGCCTCAAAATCTTCCAATCCAAAGGATACCAAACCTACATCTTATAGCATCGTCCAACAACTCCAGCACACCAATGCCAAAATCTCCATGCTTGAGTTACTTCGAATATCTCCAGCTCACAGAGATATCCTAGACAAAGCTTTGCTCGGCTCTAATGTTCCTGATGATCTAGATCTAGACAGGTTCCAGACTATGGTTGGTCATCTAACGTCTCTGCAATATATCTCCTTTTCAGAGGAAGATGACAACTCTTTGAGTCACCCACACAATCAGCCCTTACACATAGAAGTCTTGATCCAGAACCGTCGCGTCAAACGTGTGTTGATAGATGGGGGTGCAGGCCTCAACATTTGTTCTTACAACTTAATCACACAGTTGGGATTCTCAGAGGTGGCTATTGATCCTCGAAAGAAGATCACTATAAAGGCCTATGATGAACAGGAAAGATCTTCTAAGGGCACCATTGTCTTACCCATCCGAGTGGGTCCAGTCATCAAAGATACCACATGTCAGGTGCTCGATCTACCATTGGCTTATAATATCCTTCTACGGAGACCCTGGATCCATGAAATGCAAGCCATTCCTTCTATGTATCATCAATGCTTGAAATTTCCCTATGAAGGAGTGGAAGTTACTATCCCAGCAGATCTGAATACAACTTGCAATACATTGAAGGAAAGTGCCGATAAGCTTGTTCCCAACAACAGAGAATCTTTCATCAAGCAACAAAATGTGGCTTCCACATCTAATATGGATGACATTGCTAAAGATATCAATATCAAAGAAAATGGGATGGGAGAATACACTATAGAGCCAGTCTTGTCTCTGACATCTCTCCCAATCTCACCTAAGTTGTATGGCCAATCCTTGAAGCAGTCTAAATCAGAACCTAAGGAACCTATGGAAGCATACAAAAGACATTTTGTGGTGGAGCAAGTATCCAAACAAGAATTTGAAGAGGATGAAGCTATGCTGGCATGGCTATATAAAGAGGATTCTGAATCTAAAATTGTTCAACCTAGTGAATCTATAGCACCTACAATCCCTGCTAGTTCATATGGTCCAGGAAACAAATTGATAGCCAAGATGGGATATTCTGGTCAAGGACCTCTAGGAATTAGGGGAAAGGGTCTTGTGACCCCCATTTCACATATTGGTCGAGCCAAAAAAGATACTGGTGGCATAGGGTTTAAGAAGAAACCCTATCATCTCAAAGGTGGTTGTTCTCATGTCATAGAACAAATTGCACTCGAAGAACCCCTTCTTAAGAAAGAAGATATAGAACCCTCTGATGATGATTCAGATAGCTCTAAACTTATCCCCTATGAAAAATTGCCTAAAGAGATCAAAGATCTTCTTGATGATACAGATGATCCTATCAGAAGAATTAATGTAGTAGAAACACAAGAACCTACTGTAGCGCAAGAGATGGTTGCACCACAAGAACCAGCCAATCTCGAAGGCAATCAAACTGATCAAGAAGCAGGGGGTAGTTATTCTGACACTGATTCCCATGAATATGAATTCAAGTCAGAGACTGAGGGTAATCCTTCTTGGGGTATTCATCCTAATTTCACACATTTTCTAAGATTTCCTAGAGATTCTGAATCAGAAGATGAGTCAAATGATTATGAATGGGGTGCCATTCCAGAAGAAGATGAGCTTATAACAGAGAAATCTATTGATGTTATTCACCAATATGTCTCTCAACCCAACGTAAGTCTAGAGCGAAACAATGAACTTAACGTGTCTGATCCACCTATGGCTGAAGAGGCCATGATGACGTTGAGCCTATTCACGAATTGAACATTTTGAGCTGTAATATCACCTTTGAACTTGAGCGTCGGGTTAGGACCAATGATGACATATCCACATCCGTGAACACCATATCCCAAGCCTTTCCCGCTTTGACTATGTAACGCCCTAATCTTATCGACCAAACTTCCACAAACCCAAACCATGGTATGTATACCTTCCCAAATGACTATGCCCTTGCCTGCTACCTCAATGCAGTTGAGCCTATGAGTACTTCCATCAGTGAACCGAGCGTCAGCATGACCGAGTCGGACATCAAATATCTTAGTTAGAAAAACAAGAGTAAAAAGAAAAAGAAAAAGAGTTCTGAGGGTGAAAACCACTTTGTGGCAGTCTCAGAACTGACAAAAGTAAAAAGTAAAGATGTATTTGAAGGTGAAAACCTCTCTGAGGTGCCTAAGGATGAGATATTTGATGTCCTTCCAAGTCATTTACAGGATAGATCTCCAGTTCTAATTGAGCCAACTCAATCCATCAATTTGGGTACAACAGAGGAACCACAATTGGTACATGTAGCACAATCTTTATCAGACGAAGAGCAACAGAACTTCACTACCTTCTTATCAGAGAAAAAGATCAACTTTGCATGGATATATTCAGATATGCCAGGATTGGATCCCAATCTCATTATGCACCATCTATCCATTGCTCCCGGAGTAAAACCAATCAAACAAAAATTGAGAAAGATGCATCCTCATGTTGCACTCTTAGTCAAAGCAGAACTAGAAAAACTCCTAAAAGTTGGATTCATCCGTGTCATAGACTACGCTGAGTGGATTTCCAACATTGTACCTTTTTCCAAACTAGATGGTTCCATCAGAGTGTGCACGAACTTTAGGGATGTGAACAGAGCATGCCCTAAGGATGATTTTCCACTGCCTAACATTGATATGATAGTGGACATGACTGTGGGCTATGAAATGTATTCTTTAATGGATGGCTTTTCTGGGTACAACCAAATCAAAATTGCTCTAGAAGATCAAGAGAAAACAGCTTTCACATGTGCGTGGGGAACTTTCTGTTGGAATGTTATGCCATTCGGACTCAAAAATGCTGGAGCTACATATCAAAGAGCAATGACATCTATTTTTCATGATATGATGCATAGAACAATGGAGGTTTATGTAGATGATACCTTGGCAAAATCCATGATTAGAACTAAACATCTAACAGACTTGAGCATGATCCTCGACAGAATGGACAAATTTAGTCTTCGACTAAATCCTAAAAAGTGTGCTTTTGGAGTCACTTCTGGAAAGCTCCTAGGATACATCGTCTCCAAGAAAGGCATTGAAGTTGATCCAGCTAAGGTCAAGGCTATAATAGAGATGCAACCTCCCACAAATATCAGTCAAATGAGGATGTTGCAAGGTAGAGTTCAATCTATCAGAAGATTCATATCACAACTAGCGGACATCTCACAGCCTTTTACAAAAACATTACATAAAGGTGTGACCTTTGCATGGAATGAAGAATGCGAGAACAACTTTAAACATATCAAGAAGTATCTATCAAATCCACCTATATTGATGCCTCCTATTCATGGGAAGCCATTAATATTATATCTCTCCACAACAGATACATCACTGGGGGCATTGCTAGCACAGCATGATGAGAACAAGAAAGAAAGAGCCATCTACTATATCAGCCGAACTTTAGTGGCCTATGAGAAGAACTACTCAATGATAGAGAAGGCATGTCTCGCTGTGATCTTTGCATCATAGAAATTGAGACACTACATGTTAGCTCATACCACTCATTTGGTAGCTAAAATTGATCCACTGAAATATCTCCTAAGCAAGGCTGCCCTCATAGGTAGACTAGCTAAATGGGTCATGCTCTTGAGCGAATTTGACATTGCATATGTTGAAAGAAAAGCTATCAAAGGACAGGTCATTGCTGATCAATTAGTTGAAGCACCACTGTTTGATGATACACCCATGCAAATGGAATTTCCCGATTCTTCTATCATGCACCTCTCTTCTAGAGCATGGTGATTATTCTTTGATGGCTCCTACACACAGAATGGATCTGGAGCAGGCATATTGTTCATCACTCCTCAAGGATACTCAATACCCAAAGCATTCAGATTAAAGTTTCCTTGCACAAACAATATTGCTGAATATGAGGCACTTCTCAATGGTATGAAAATGGCAATACAGTGGAGAGTTACAGAGATGCACATCCATGGAGACTCACAATTGGTTATCCATCAAGTCAATGATGTGTACCAAACCAAAGATGAAAAGCTCATTCCTTACAAGAGAATGGTAGATGATTTAAAGAAATACTTCATCTCTATCACATTTGAGCAAATACCCAGAACGGAGAATAAGGCTGCCGATGCAATGGCGACATTATCTACTCTTTTACAGCAGCCCGAACATGAACTACACTACGAGTTCCTGGTGGAAGCCCTATCCTATCCTGCATATGACTCCCCTAAAACCTGCATGATCTGAACTGTTGTAGGTTATGAATCATCTCGCTACAAAAATCTATTCTCCTATCTCCACGACCAAATCATCCCTGAGTCCTTTAACCATTTTGAGAAATGAAACCTTATTTGATCCACATCTTGATATGTCATCATTGGTCATGATCTGTACAAACGAGGTCTAGATGGTACATTGCTTAGATGTTTAGAACGAGAAGAGTCTCAACGTGCATTAGAGGAAGTCCACGAGGGTATATGTGGGTCACACTCGAACGGTTTAACGTTAGCTCAAAAACTTATTAGGGCTAGGTATTATTGGCCTGAAATGGAAAAAGAAGCTATTAAATTTGCTAAAAACTGTCAACAGTGTCAATTACATGGCAACTTGATTCATGCTCCAGGGAGAGATCTGATTCCCTTTACTACACAATGGCCTTTTCAACAATGGGCATTTGATCTCATAGGTGCTATCCATCCGCACTCTTCTAATGGACATACCCATATAATCACAGCTATAGATTATTTTACAAAATGGGTAGAAGCAGTTCCTCTAACACAAGCAACGGGGAAATAGATCTCTATGTTCATCCTGAACTACATCATTTGCAGATATGGGATCCCTCACTCTATAATCACAGATAACGGGGGACAATTCAAAAACAAGGATCTAGATGACTTATGTGCCAGGTTCAAAATTACTCAACATTGGTCATCTATCTACTATCCTCAAGGGAACGGACAAGCTGAGGCTTCAAACAAAAATCTCTTGAAGATCTTGCACAGAACAATGAATAAAATAGGAAGAGACTGGCATCTGATGATCAATCCAGCTCTCTGGGCCTATAGAACTAGTATCAGAACACCTATAGGGGCTACACCTTTCGCTTTAGTTTATGGGTCTGAAGCGGTACTGCCTATTGAGGTTGAAATCCCATCACTCAGGATCAAAATGCATGGACTTGTCACTGATGAAGACTATAGAGTGTCGAGGTTACAAGAACTGGAACTACTAGATGAGCGCAGACAAGCAGCGTATGATCATCTCAGAGTATATCAAAAGAGAATGTCTAGAGGCTACAACAAGAAAGTCAGACACAGAGAATTTCAGATTGGTGATCTAGTGTTGAGAGAAAATCCTAAAAATCAATCACATCGAGAACGCAAGGGGAAGTTCGAACCCAACTGGCTGGGTCCCTTTGTAATCACTGCTACTTTTGGCTCTAGTGCCTATCAACTCTCAACAACTGAAGGAGAACAGCTCCGAGAACCAATCAACGTTCTCCATCTGAAGAAATTCTACGCTTAAGGCATTCAGTGCTTTGTAAATGTCCTGAAAAAAATCTTAAAAATCTGAAAAAGTCCTGAAAAAAATGAACATCTTGGTGAAAACCTAGCAATAGGTGCCTTGATGATTCACAAAAAAATAAAAAAATATCAAAAGTACAAAAAAAATTGAAAAAATGAAAAATACAAAAAAAAATGAAAAAGAAGAAAAAGTGCCTTGGTGAAAACCTGGAAACAGGCGCCTTGGTAGCAAAAATAGAATCTGTGCCAAGATGGTGAAAACCTGGCAAACAGGCACCACTTGTTCCAAATGCTCCATCTATCAGCACAATCTTGGTCTTTCCCAGCTTTCAGTATTGCTTTAGTTTGTACATATCTCCCGGTTTATTTCTGCATTTCCAGTTTTCAATAAGTCGGTCTGTACACCAATCAGCTCAAACATCTGTATCCTATCAATGCTTAACACTTGGGGGCAATCAATGTCATATCCTATGGTCTCCCATGTCATATCCACTCAGAGTCCTTTGAAGCTTCATTTGAGTCAGTTAGTCTGTCTTGTCTCCAGAAAGGATTTTGCATCTATAACAACGCAATCAAACATCAAACTCAAACTGAAAACAATTTGTGCTTTTCATGCTTTTATCTCCTTGTAGGCTTACTAATTCGCATTGAGATTTTTGCATATTGTGTCCCTTCGAGCTCTTCAATGATGTCTTTTATAGGATTTAGAGAGTGATGACTGGGGGCATAATCTTTTCTTTGTCTTCTGCTTGTATGTGAAAATCGAACATCTTTGGAACTTTTGGATTGAAATGGTGTCCGACTGTAAGAGCCTCTATCTCAAATTGGATGGCCATGCGTACCTCGACCATTGATACCCAGAAAATTCAAGGAAGTTTGATCTAACTATTATCTTTTTGAGTAAGTTCTTTCTCCTACTGTGGAATGCAATCTTGCCTAAGGATGTGAACGATAAAGGGTCACTATGGGTAATTCACATTGGATTTAGAATGATCTCTTGAATGTTTGATGTGTTTGAATGCAAGGCGTACTCAGGTCATCACAACGTTTATGTTTTGATGCTTGTACAAATTGCTATATCAAAATGGACATGATATTCAGGTCATCCAGGCGCTTGTGCCTTGGTGCTTATATCTAATCTGACATTTCAAAAACAAAATCAATATTCATATATCCATGGTTGTTGACCAGTGGGTGTTGTATTGATTCTTGCACATACAAATCGATATTCATATGTCTATGGTTTCATGGCTAGTGGGCATTGTATTGATTTATCTGGTTACCTAAAAGTTCAATGATGATAACAAATCGACATATGATCAGTGACTAGGTCCTAGGTCTTAGGTTGCATTTCATTTTGCATGTCTCATTGCATTTTACATATTTGCATGATCTCACAATGTCTAAATGCACTTCAAAGCTTAAATGATTCTTCAATCACATTTTCAAATCTAACAAGAGCTGAACCTAAGTCGAAAGTCTCTTCACAGAATCGCAAGCAATGATCCTCCTGGGTTAACCATCTTTTTGACATAAGACTGAGTACTTGTCTTCATCAACCTACAAAAACATATCATGTGTATCGTTGCATTTACATATCATATCATAAACATTTATTGCATTACATTTACATCCATTGCATAAACATACATATTTCCATAATCATTACATCTACATAACATTCATACATATGAAAGAAATTATCGCATTGCATTGATCCATACATACATTCTACACTACTTATAGCATTCACGTCACATGATATCATCATACGTAACAAAAATGACAAGTACACATGATGTCACAACCAAAAATATCGATCTCATCTATATATCAAAAATCTCAAAAAGTCAGGGGTGCACTACTGGCACAGGGTACAAATGAATAAGCTCCGTAGAGCTATCAGACACAACAATGTATCAGTGAGAAAGTAACAAAAGATCAAGAGAAGTCAACTGTCAGCATGCTCCTCTACATCTGGTGGAGGAGGAGGTGCATCTGGTATCACCTCCGCTCTCGGTGCCCTAGCTCCCTCTAATGCTGCCATATACTGAGAATAGGTAGGCACTCTCTATGCAGCAAGGACTACTGCATAGTACGCAGATACATAATATGAGGCCCGCTCTGTTTGATGAATCACCTCTACCTATAATCTCTGTATCTTGGCACGCTGCTCTGTACACTACCTATCTGCCTCTCGATGCCTCTCCTCTAATCTGGCCCACTCTATATTCAGGTCCCGGACCTGGACTGTAAGCCGTTTGATAATCTTGACCGAAGTAAGAGGAACTGCTCTCTCGCAGTAGGCCAGGCCTCTATCTGTACATATGGTCTCCAGATCATGAAGGTCATGTCATCCAAGCATCGACGGAAATACTCGGTGTGACCCATGCGAACCTGAGTAACGTAGCCAGCATACGTATATATAATCGGCTCCTGTGGCTATCGCTGACTCTGAAACACTGGTCTCAAAATGGGGATATGCTCCCAAGCCCATATTTGCAGTACCACCGCTCCTGAAGCAAATGTCTTGCAGTCCTGATACATGACCTCGTGCATCTTGGAATACAAGTGCGCCAACAAACACTGACCCCAGGCAAGCTCAGTAGGTGTAGCCATCAAGAGTGCTACCATAGGTGCCCATCCCATCAAGAAGCCGTTCTGCTGACGGCCAGGCATAATCAACTCTCCGATCATCCCCATAATGATACACTCTAGACGATGTGTCTGACCATATCTCTGCACCAGTGTCTCCTAGGATATAGACCCAGTCAGCTGTGTCTCATCACCGAACAGTCGTCTGAACGCATGCAGTCCCCTCGATCCTCCACTAACATACTCGGGACGTCGCGGAGCATGGAACGGAATGCGAAGAATCCTATAAACATCCTCAAGGGTCACAGTGATCTCCCCAGTCGGAAGGTGGAAAGTCTGAGTCTCAGAGTGAAACCTCTCAATTAGGGCAGTCAATAAACCATGATTTACCCTAATATCGGGTAAATGAATCAGGTGCTCAAATCCACAGGCAGCAAGATGAACCCTCATCGGGTCTGGCAAGGCAACACACAATCTCTGGGTGGCCGGATAAGAATGGCGAACATGTACGTCAGGATATGTGACCTAAATCATAATGCAACAGGGTGTTTTGTCAGAAATTCAGTTCGAAATAAGGCCAAAACATCAGAATGACACAGTTTTTGAAGTTTCAGAAGGTAGGGCAAAGTATCCGCAATTAGGCAAAATGATCAGAAAAGTTTGATTTTTGACCTAACACTGAGTTTTTCACACACTATTTTTCAAACGACATTCTAGACTGGCATGAAAAGTCGTACGACATTCCACAACATGCCAAACAACATTTCATAGTCGTACGACATTTCACTTTGATTCATACGAGTTTCAAGGGACCCGACGAAATGTCGTATGACACAAGGGTCCCTATCATACGACACTTGGGCATGGACAAAATGACATTATACATTCAAATGAAATGTCGTACGAGTCTGGATTGGGACTCGTACGAGTTTCTACATATGCGAAAATTAAAAACTAAAAACGCGTATGAAAAACATTAAAAATGCTATAAATCATCACAAACATGCATTTTCAGGGGGGAACAGAGGTCCATACTGTCGAGGTCTGTCATGTCTCCGGCTGCGCTCAAAATGGTGCGAACTCACAGGTACCTTCAGTTCTTGCTGGTCTGCCATTTTCTCGCTCAGAGGGCTCCATAGAATCTCTAAAGTCAAAGGGTTGAAATGAATTGAAAATGACCCTTCCGGCCTTTATATAGCTTTTGACCTAATTTTTAAAAGTGCTCCGTTTTCCATGAAAATTGCACCCCTGGCTAATTTCAACGTTCTGAATCCATTTTCGGGATCAAAATTCAAATCTGAGATCGTTTATTATGTCAAAATCACGACTTAAAATTTTTGGAACCAAGATGGTCTACTGCTTGCATAATCAACCTTCAATCTTCGCAGAAATCCAGTATTCAACTTAACTGATTATCTTACATCAAACTATCAAAATTTCAACTTGGTCAACCATGGTCAACTCATGGTCATACCTAGTCAAACTTGGTCTTTTAGGACCTCCAAACGATGCAGAATACGTTCTCGGACGTGTATAACCACTTCTCAAATCAATTAACATGCTTCTAAACTATAACACTGACTTTTCTTGTTAGATTTCAATTTTAATCTCGAAGGGGGCATGGTATTGCACATCATTCAAAGTCTGTAAATCAAATTCTATCGATCAAATCTATCAATATCTTTCATCAGTGATCAGGACAACAATCACGTCTAGTCACTGATTCATCAAAAGTCTTCATTGCTCGGGGCAAATCTATCATCACTTGGGGCATATCAGATTCATCGATCCATATCAATCTGGTATTCTCCTAATCTTGTAAACTGTATTAGTTTTTGCAACCATCAGATCATAGTGTTCTTTCCTTGGTTCTTCGGCAACTGAAGGATTCAGATGTGATACCTGCTAGTTCTGCTAAGACAATCGAGTCTAGAACGGGTCACTCACTTCTTATCAATCCTAAGGTTCAGAATCAGGTGTTTTGACACTTTTTCGCAATCATAGGTTTATTTTCTGCTACAGTGAACATTATCTCTGGTCATTTAGGACCTCCTATCTCAATATCTCTCAATTGGTTTCTATCTTGAGATCGGTTTATCTTTTGAATCAGTTTCATATCTCTATCAAACATAGACTATCTTTGAACCACTGCGCTTCGCACAATAATTCAAAGAGGGGCAAAATGTAATACCCCAAAAATGGGCTATAAGTTCATTAACCTCCTACATCGACAAATCAAACAAAATCGACATCAAAGTCCTAACCTAAGGCACATCTAACATCATCGAATCATAATTGATTATCTTAAATTCTGCATCGGGGAATATTCCTATTAATATTCCTAATTATCTTAATTATCTTTAATTTAATGATTATTTGGCGATAAATCACATTTATCCTAAGTTTGATTAATTGAATATTTTCATATTTAATTAATTAGATTTAATATTTGCCACTTAATTGTGTAATTAAATTTAATTCTATCTATTATTAATTGTATTATTTAATTTTGACAATAAATCAAAATTCCTATCTTTAATTGATTAAATTCTTATTTAATTAATTAAAGCATGTTGTCATTATTTAATAATATAATTTTTAATAAAAGTTTGGTAAAATAGTTAATTAACCCATAAATTAATTATTTTATTTCAAAAATCAGTTGAGTTGAGGATAAATCACTTTATTTATTTATTTAAATTATGCATATTCAAAAGAAATAGTTAAACTCCAAATCAGAAAATCAATGCAAGTTATTGACTTTTTGGAACTCAACATCCTTTTGGAGTTCAAAAAGCTGATCTAAACTCTAATTTGAGTTAAAAATCTATTTTTGCATGTTTTTGCATGATTTTGAGAATTAACTATCTTTCATGATTAGATAACTCAAAAATCAAGATGAGTTAATTTGAGTGATTTATGGCTTTTCCCATGCACCTCCAAAGCCCTGGATTTCTATAAATTAAAGGCTTCAGCTCTTCACAAAGGATCTCATATTTTGCACAATCACGCTGGAGAATTGGAATTGAAGAATCAAAGCTTTTGTGAATCGACATCTTTGTGAGATCAATCTTATTTTTGCATTCATAGCATATCAATTTTCAATAGCATTGTATATCAATTTCATATTAGCATAGATTCATATCAGTTTTTATCATTCTTATTGCATAGAAAATATCAAAAATATAGATTAATTGCATTCAATTTCATATCCATCTTTTGCATTCAAATCCTTCATTTAGGTGTCGTCTAGGTCACTGATCTCGATAATAATATGAGAACATTAATTTCGCACCTATTAGAAGGTAGTAAATCGCTTGGTTAGATAGTTTTCAATTTTGCACGATTTTGATTATCACTAACCTCTAATGTTTTACTGAATGTTGTGTCTACAGATCAGATACAATTTTCACACACACAGGAGTAGCCTAGGAATATGCCTTCATCACTTTTGGCATCAAACTTTCCATTCCTATTGTCTTTCAATATGTAACACTTGCTTCCAAAGATTCTAAAGTATTTAACACTCGGTGCATGCCCATACCATAATTCATAGGGTGTCAGATTTGTACCTTTCTTGATCTGTACCTGGTTAAGAGTGTAAACAGCTGTACTTATAGCTTCTTTCTAGTATTTCTGTGCCACATTCTTTTTAATCAATAATGTCCTTGCATAGTCCAGAATAGATCTGTTCCTTCTTTGTGCTATACCATTCTGTGGAGGTGTCCTAGGTGTAGACATTTGTCTTTTGATTCCTCTATCATTACAAAATAAATTAAATTCATTTGATGTAAATTCTCCACCTTGGTCAGATCTAAGACATTTCAGGTTCCTACATGTCTCATTCTCAACCTTAGCCAAATACCACTTAAAAAATTGAAAAGCATCAGATTTTTCTTTTAGAAATATTACATGCATCATCCTAGTATGATCATCAATGAACAAAATAAAATATCTAGCACCACAGTAACTTTGTATACCCATAGGTCCACAAAGGTCAGTATGAACCAAATCTAAAATGTGTTCAGAAGTAAAGGTTTTTCTCTTGAAACTTGACTTAGTCATTTTTCCTAACTGTCATTCTTTGCACATCACATTCTCAGGTTTCTTCAATCTAGGTAGGCCTCTTACTTTCTTCTTCTTACTTATCTCTACCAGATTGTCAAAATTAACATGACATAGCCTCTTATGCCATAATCAAATGTCATAAGTTGTGCAATCCTACATATTTCTTCAGATAGGTCAAGATAGAACAAATTACCTCTAGTCCACTCACCACTTCCAATCAGTTCACCAGTAGCATCAAATATCTTAGCTTTCTTGTGATGAAATTCCACTCAGTAACCAGTTCTATTGAGCTAAGAAACACTTAACAAATTATAATTCAATCCTTCAACCCAATAAGCATTTTCACAAGGGATTTTATCAATCAGTTTAATCAATCCTTTTCCTTTAACAGGACATGGTGCATCATTACCAAATGTTACACTTTTACCTTTCTAATGGTGAAAGGTCTCAAACTTACTTTTGTCACCAGTCATGTGATGTGAACAACCACTATCTATAATCCATTTGTCATTCTTGTTCACATAGAAAATCAATGCAGTTTTCTCATCCTCATCAGATTCATCTTTCATTGCAACATAAACTACCTCAATTTCAATATCATCACTATTAGTATCAGTCTCTTCTTCAGCAATGTAACATGATTTCTTTCCTTTACCTTTGTAGTCTTTGTACCTTCGGTAGCCTTTGTCATCTCTTCTGTCTTTGTGTCTACTGTTTCTTTCTTCATCTTTATTTTTCCTGTCAGGACATCTAGTAGCTATATGACTGACTTTATTACATGAAAAACATATAATAGGAAAGTTTACCTTTATATTTTCCTTTTCCTCTTTTCAGTCTTCTAGCCATCAGAGCTTCTAGATCTTCAAGGTCTTCATCAGAAGTGTTAGTGACACTTTCACTTTCACTGGTGCATCTTTCTTTTTCTTTCTTAGGCTTGTTCAGAACTAACCGTGACATAAAAGTAGATTCAACATTTCCAATACTATCAACAGTGAAATTATCATAATTAGACAATTCAAAGGCAGTCAATTTTCCAATCAAACCTTCCAAGGTAAGCACATTTCCAGAGTTACATCTAGATTCCTCAATAGCTGAGATCTTAATAGCATATATAGGATGTAGAGTTCTTAGCACTTTTCCAATTATGGTCTCATCATCAATAATTCCATTTTCTCTTCTAATAGCATTCACAACTTCTTTTATTCTACCACAATATTGTGCAATGTTTTCATCTTCATTCATTCTCATTTCATAAAACTTACCTCTGAGACTCTCAGCTTTAGCCTTCAGCATAGATAGATCACCACCATAGATCTTTGCAAGAGTGTCCCACATATCTTTAGCAGTTGTGCAGTCCTTAATATCCTCAAATTCTGGATAGCTTAGGGCATATGCAATTTCCACCATTGCCTGATTATGTTCTTGCTTAGCTCTCATTTCCTCGGCAGTCAAGGGTGCAATATGTGTGACATAGTCATGCTCAATGTAGTACTTTATAGAATCACCAATACCAGCCAAATGCAGCTTCATCAAGCTTTTCCATGCAAGGAAGTTATCCTTGTTCAACTTCGGTACCTCCTTCTTATACATCTTGATCATTTGCTTCAAGCCCCTTTAAAATTGTTTCTATAGACACCAATAAGCAACACAGCTCTGATACCAATTGTTAATATGATTTAGAACAACAGAGAGAGGGGGGGTGAATCAGTTGTTCTCAGGTCTTGATGTATAAAATAACTTCAAAATTTTTTCCTTAAATCAGATCAAGCAACCAAAACAAACTCAGTCATCACTGATTCAATAATAGAAACATATAACACTGCAGTCCACTACCCAGTTGTAACTAACTTGTAAAACACAGAAATGTTCAAACCAAAACATTCACACAAGTTTTGACACCAAGATTTATAGTGGAAACCCAATATGGGAAAAACCACTTTGTAACATGCTACTATTATTTTCACTCTTCTGAAGTGAGATCAGTTAAAAGTCAACCCTGTCAAAGGTTACAATACACACTATTAGGTGTGACCCGGTTAAAGGATTTCAATCACCCTGTTAAAAGTGAGCCTAGTTACAAGACTTACATACACTCCATTAGAATGCAACCTTGTTCAAAGGATTTAATATATGACTATTAGGTCAACCTTTGTTAAAAGGATTTTGACTGTTACAATGGTTAGAAAGTAGCAGTAATATTTATCTAAAAAACATACAACTCACTTTGCAAATATCAGATCCAATTCCATACACAAATGCTGGTTTACTGACTTTGAAACTTTTCCATCTCCATCTTTGATCTTCTTAGAACTTTTCTTCAAGCAATCACCACACTTCTCCTTTAGCCTTTTCGCTTATACAGTCAATAAAACTTACTATTCTTCTAGCATCTACTTCACCCATGCATTTTCATACCTAATGTTTAGGTTCCCTTAATACTTTTCTTAGTTAGGTTAACTTATCTTTTGCCGCTTAATCTCCTTCATAGGTTTTAGGGTTAGGACAGATTCATTGAATCTACCCGCTTCATGTTCTTCATCTCCTCTTCTAGAATCATCTCAAATCTCATAAAGATTTACCATAAAACATTTTACAAAGCATTAAATGCTTCCATACAATCAATAAATAAAGTCAACATGTTTTACATAATCCAAGAATTCAACAATGTCAGCTCCAAATCTGAATTCTCTTTAAATATAAAAATGCTGATGCTCGGTCAATACTGCGATCATCCACTCAGTCTTCATGCAAAACGCTCGATCACTACTAAAATTGTTTCCTCGACATATACTATCTCCGTCGATAATTAACTGATACTCGGTTGACACTAGATTTTTGCTCGACATTTACTAACTCGGTCGACACTAACATAACTCAGCTTAGACATGATTTCTTCATTTTTGCTTGGTTAAGCCTACCAGTTTAGTCTTCAATCTTACTAAGATAAATGATACATTGTCCCATCATTGTGCAACATAGTCAAGTACACTTTGCAGTATCAAGATAACTCAACCTTTCCTTAGGTGCTATTGTTACCATCCTTTCTTTCCCTTCTCACAATAGATATAGTACTTTCCTAAGTAGCAACAGTCTTACCAGTTAAGGTTTGACATCAATGACAATACAACAATTGCTTCAATTACAGTTTCCAACATATTGTTTATGATATTTTGAGATGCAAACACTACTACTAAGTGTGCTCATTCAATAGAAAAATAGTTCAATTCATATCCGACAAGTGTTCTATTGATGTACTGAATAAACCTTTCCTTGCCTTAAGGAATTGAAATGATTTTTGACACATCTCTACCCGACCATTTCAATAGAACATATTTATGAAGTGGATACTAAAAAGGATGACATATGTCAACTATAGTCACCCTTAGAGGCTCCTTAGTGGATTGATATTATTTAGTGGAGGCATATTAATTATTTCTTTAACCTTTTCTAGGCACGCACACACACACACACACACACACACGCACATATTAAACACAAAATTAAGTCTATATATATGAATATTTGTAAATGTATATGCCCATTTTCATATTTATTTACAACTATATTGCTTTCATATGAGTGTATATATACATATAAATACTTATAATATATATGTGTGTGTGTGTGTACATATATATACATAATTATATATATGTACATACACACACACACACATATATAGACACACACACACACACACACAAACACACACATATATATAGATATGTATATTATATATATATATATATATATATAATATATATATATATATATATATATATATATATATATATACATATGTATGTATATGTATATATATATATATATATATAGATATGTATATATATATATATATATAT